>VDFB02336340.1:0-282911 GCA_007258455.2 Sequoia sempervirens
TTTTTTTTTTTAATTTAAGTGTTTTTTAAGTTGTTGAGTTTTCACTAAGTTGGAGATTTTTAGTTTGCCAAGTATTCTCCGAGTCCAAGTCTACAAACTATGGTCCTACATGCATATTGTGGTGATATCGGTTGCATTCTTTTGGTTTGCATGTCCATCATTTCCACAAGCATTTGGAAATAGGTAGTGATAATAAAATTCCTTTTTTTTGTGGTTTACATATTCACCATTCACAACAATGACAAGAAAAATGCTATGGAATTCATTTTCCATCACTTAATGATCACCACAATGAGTCATTTGGGAATGATAATATGCCTTGGGTTAAAGAGGTGGTTGACACAAGGCATGTCTCACCTAGTGGTAGGAAGCAATCATGTGTGGTGTAGAGTGTTTAGTCCTAGGGTAGTCGTCATGTTTTGTCCCATTTTATTGTACTTTGATTGTGTAGATTTTGTGTTTCTTCAGGCTAAGGCAGGTTTGTTTAGGTCTTCTGATAGTCTGTTGTTGTGGCAGTGGTGTTTTTTTTATCATGTTTTCAATGTAATCCAAGATGATACAAGTTTATTTTTATTTCATGGGTAGGGGCCCGTGCAGAATCCCCAGTATAATATCTTTTTTTTTAAAAAAAGCTAATATAAAGAATATAAATTTTCATTAATCAAAAAAACTGAAATACATAGAGTACAACAATCCTTCTATTTTTCCCGTACCCTTAACCTTTCAGATCCATAATATGTTTTTTTTATATATCTATGGTCAATTAGATAATAAATGAAGTTGCTCAAAACATTGCAGTCAACCTGTGAGATGAAAATGTTGATGCTTCACTAACAAGTATCAAGTTCTCCCTAAGAATTTCAAGAAAATGTGTCAAATTTGTTTCTATTACATGATGGCCAATAAAGGGAATTATATCAATTCTATGTCTACTACAATGTAGTGTTTGTTTGGCAGGTTCTAGAACCACCAGAAATTCAGCAACTCCTAGGCACCTTGGTCTAAGTCTTCCCAATCCATAATATCTTCTACGTTTTGAATCCACAAAATAATAATTTAAAGTAAACTTTGACACAAATAGAGCTTGTTTCTTTATTTTTACTCGTGCTCCTTTGGGATAATTTCCTCCATTTATAAGCAATTGCCATTTTTTATGATGTCTTTATTGTCTTTGTGCCACAGCCTCTTCCTTGAGATTCCTTGTAGTTGAGATCTAGGCTCATATCTAGAAATTGTCTTGAATCCAATAAGTATATTTGACTTTATACCTAGACCGAAATTTCTTTCCCTGAGCCTTGTGCTAGAGATTGAGAGAGTATTGATCTCCAAGCACTAACAGAATATGAAGAATATCAAAGGGGCATAAACATAAACACAAAATGCATATGTCAAGTACATAGAGGAAGGAGTACAAAATAATCATTACAATACTATGGACTGTGGAAACCATATGTAAACATTAATATGATGTCTAACTTGAACAAATATTGTAGAGAACCCCCATAAGTAGAGAAGAATAGATAGGTGCAATAGTTGTGCCTATTACAAACTAATCAATGCAATAATCTATTAATTAATACTATAATGATGAAAACTGCATATCTTGCACTTTTCCCCTTTATTTTGGACTCACTTTGACCTATTTGCCCCTAATACATTAAATAGTGTGTAAAACCAATGATTTTTGCAAAGAAGTTAGCAAATAATTTGATCTTGGATTTTGTTCCTACACACAACCATTCCCCAAGTTAGGAATTGAAAGTCAATTTATCCATTTCTTGTCCCAGATCAGATCTACAGTAGTAATTACAGAAATGATCCCTTTTCTCAAAAATTAAATTCAAAATTGAAGCATGAAATAGTTAAATTACATGCTAAGGTGTTGTATTTAAGGACAAGCTCTAATTCATTCAAAACATCTAGCAACAACATAGAATGAATACCTTCTAGCACACATCACAAAGTTTTAAAAGAATCATCTAGTGGTATCAGCATTATATCTGCATCCTAGGCCATATTATACACCAGCTTATTGTCCTTGATCTTGTTCAAAGTTGTTGACTTGGCATCCTTACTAGTGTTTGCCACAAAGGAGTCAATTATCGTTGTTATGTGCAAACTCCTAAACACAAAAACCAAGTTTTTATGTGAAGATCAAACTAAGAACTTCAAGGAAAGCTGATAAAAAACTTATGGAAATCAGCAAAGATCAGAGCTGTGGCCTGGTTCAAATTCGCACTCACAGTATCAATTCCACAGTCACATAAATGATCTAGACAAAGAAACAAAAAATTTATAGATTTTGATGCATTCACCTAACTAGCCCTAATTTTCTGCAACACTGATGAATCACTTTGAGACACTTAGCAAAGTCACATTGAGCCAAGAGCTAAGCACTTGCATTTATTATTTAAAATTCCAAGCACTTAGTTTTAGCATGCTCATCATTCCTAGCTCCAATTTCAAGGATATATAATGTTAATAATAATTAATTAATTTATCCTGTAAGTCTTATGTAAAGTAATATTTTATTTCTTTAAATTTTTCGTGAACCCAACACTTAAAACTCTCTGGGGTTTTACCTTAACGCTTTGACCTATATATTACTACTTTGAAGATTTGATATTTCCAATTGCTATCTCTTTATTTCATATTTGATTAGGATTTGGATCAACCCTCCCTTGTGTTTCATTGACCTATTTTGATTAGGCCTTGCACTTTCATTGTTTCACACCTCTTTGATCTATACCCTCCCACCCTTTAGATTTAGGATTTGCTTTTAATTTTCAAATCTGACTATTCATGATTTCTTAAATCTCATATCAGATTTTACTTTTATCATGGATCCCTCCTTGTGCTTTGATGATGATTATTCTTATTGCTCTTTTGATGATGTCATTGGCAATGATGGTATTGCTACATCGATTACTCTTCTCATATCTTGCCTTGGGTTCCTTGTTAGATGTATATTTCTCATGATGCCTATATGTTTTCCACCCCTAACTAAGACAATCTCCTGTTGTGTTTCATTGACTTATTTTTTCTGTGGCCATGACTTGGAATGCTCTAGGGAGTCATCCATGCCTTTGTGTAATGCTATTTATTTTGATGCTCCTCCCTTCTCTCATGATGATGACATATATGATGATGGTTTGTGTGATGAGGATACACCTTAGTTTTGTTAGTTTTATGATCAGATGTAATGCACAGAAAATTAATTCAAAATCAACACAATGATACAGCAGATACCCTGGGAAAACCCTCCTCTTGAGGGAGAAAAACCCAGCAACAATATATCACTTATATATTGAATTTCAACAACAATGATCTCCTTACAAGAGGCCGATATGGAGGCCAAAATATAAGCACCAGATATGATGCAACACAGAAATACAAAGAGACAATTCGCTGATGAAATCTCAGCCTCTAACAATGCCGAACTGATCTTGAATATAAACTCGATCTGCCTTGAGATGAATTCGCACCAAGAATGGAATGGGTGAAGTATATCGAAATGAACAATGAATGAATGATCAGCAATGAATTCCATCGAGCATATATACATAACGAATGGAAGGGACATCACTCTTCAAAATGAGTCGGCCTTCATCAAGAATCATGCCACTTCAAGGTCGGCCTTAACAAACAAATGTGTCTCTTTAATAATCGTGCCTCTTCACTAATGATGCCGGCCTTAACAAATTAAATATTAATCATCATTTAATAAATGACGTCTCATTTCATGAAATTGTTTCCACCAATTAAATAGCCATAAGGCTATAATTTAATTGCTTTTGTTCTAGGCTGGAAGGAAGTGACCGACGCTGTATATGCACATCAACAAGTTTACTATTTGTGATGTTGTTGAGCCTTGTGATGCTAGCCTCACCTCTATATCTTTTAGTTAGTGTTCTCTTGATGTGGTATCCTATGAGAAGCCTATTGGTAATTTGGGAAGAGGCAGATAGAAAACTTTACACACGATCATCTGCTACTATATTCCACACTCAATACATGGCTAATATATAGCCACTTACATAGCTAAACAACCTCACTATTAACACATTAACCACTAACTATTAACAAATATCCCGGAATACCTAACACATTAACCACTAACTATTGTGATGTATTGTTATTTCAACAATGTATACAACTAACCATCCAAACCTATATTAATGAGTTGTTTATTAACAACCTCACTATTACAATAGCAATTACCTTTCTACATTTACATGATTACTAACACCTCAAATATAATGTAAACATTAATTTTCCTAACAAAGCCTAGATATAGTGATTAGTGTGAACTACCTTTTCCCATTCATGCTGATGTTTTGCTTCATGGTGATATTTCTCTATCATCTCATAATTTTACATTACATTTTGCTTCATTAAATGATGATGTTGTGATTTGTGTTGATTCTTTTGTGAGCCATGAAGCTTCATTGCTTTATCCCACACTACATGATCACATTTGCGCTCTTGGTGAGGACTTATTGAAAGACAACTTTGATGGCTCTAGTGACTGGTGATGCTTCATTTTATGTTAATACATTCTTTCTTGCTAATTATGGGTACTTAGATGATGATTCCTTGTTGATAAGTGAATTTAGACTTGCTTTTTGGAATAAAGCATTATAATGACTTGATTCATTTTGCCATAATATCATTCCTTCATGGCTTTGGACCTAATTTTATAGCAGTCCTTTATTTTCATGTCATGCCCAAGGAGGGCTAAAGCCTCTCTAAAATCCCTATTGACATATCTTGCAACCCTTGTCTATCCTTTTATTCTATGGTCCATATGACTGATATTATCTCTACTCATATAGCACTTAAATGTGTTGACAAGAGCATACCTGGTTCCTTGGGGCCTTTAATTTGCAAAATTATCAAACAGCGGGTTAATATTATCAGCAAATGGGTGGAGGGCACGATACTACACCTAATGGGCCTAAGTTTGTCTTTCATATTCAAAAAAAACCAGCTTGGGGTCAAAAGGTTACATCTAATCCTACTATTTTACCCTCTCCAAATCCCAATCTTCCTCTTGCACCTACAATTACAAGGCATTGAAGGAATATGATATTATTTACCAATTACAAAACACGCAAGCTAAAATATCACTTTGGGATTTTGTATGCATGTCATCTTTATATAATGAACGCATACAAAAATCTTTAGAGAAGATACAAGTCCAATCTGATACATCTCAACTTCAAGTACTGATTTCCTTGGTATCCATCAAGTTGCAACCCAACAATGATATTTCATTTAATGATGTAAAGCTTACACCAAACTCAATTATTAATGAGCATTTACCTCTAGATATTTTAGTGAAGCTTGCACATATAAACATTAAATGTGCTTTTTTTGAAAATGGTTCTACTTTGAACATATGTAGTGAGGATTGTTTGAAACACTTGAATTATGAATATCAATATGACAAAATTATAAAGATCTGATATTACCATTAAGGGTTGGGTTTTGATAATACTTGTTGACAATCTACAAACATTGTTTGGCTTCCTATTATACCTGGTCCACATACCTATAAATTCACCATTCCATGTGATGCCTAGTCAATTAACTTATAATCTTTAATTAGTTCATCCATGGATCCATGCCATTGGGGTTGTACCATCTACTCTTCATACAGAAATAAAGTTTACCTATAAAAAACAAGAAATGTCAGATAGATGACTAACCCCATCCATATAATCATTGTCAAATGGTTGATCAACATAAGGTTGTTATTACATAGAATCGTTTACTCTAGAAGTGCCAAAACCAACTAAATCTCTAGAACAAGAACCTAGAGTAAAGAAAACTATGGAGCAAGACACTATTGTAAGATTTTGCAATAAGCAAGGAATTAGCCAAGACCTAATGCCTAAGTATTGGCCACAATACTATTCCAAATCAAGAACAAACTAGACTAAAGCAAGATAAATGCAAGAATATCTCTCATATATCTGGATATGCAAACTAGCATGTTAAAATATGCATAGCAAGGAGAGTGCATTAATAAGAAATGCAAAGGAGGAAAGACATGGAGGCCTCATTCATTAAGAAGTATAACTCCCAAGATATAAGAAGACACCTCACTATCCCCAATTGGGAAAGTGTAAGTCATATACAATTATAAGAAATGCAGAGGAGGAAAGATTGGAGACCTCATCCATTAAGAAGTATAACTTCCAAGACATAAGAAGACAACTCACTATGCACAACAGGGAAAGTATAACTCTTATGCACTTATAAGAAATGCAAAGGAGGGAAGCGGTGGACACCTCATCCATTAGGAAGTATAAATTCTAGGCTATAAGAAGACACCTCACTATCCTAAGTAGGGAAATTATTCATATGGAAAAGTGGCACCTATCACTCCACACATCCATTATTATGTTAATAAGGACTTACCTAAGCAAGCTAAACCTAGGTGTAGGAAAAATACAATAATGAACAAAAACCTACACCAATATACACCTTAAGCATAGCTTCAATGGATGAAAAATGGGTCAAAACAAATGTGTAGCCATACTAGGTACCCATGTATGTATGATTCCCTCCCATAGAGAAGGAATCCTCCCCTAAGAAAAGAGAGAAAAGCCACCCTTCCCCCACAAGTAGAGAGAGAAGAGTGCCCCCCACCAATAAGTAACCTCTTGCACCCCTACAAAAGCTCATAAATGAAGAAACTTTCTTTAAGTGAACAGTTTGGTAAACATATCTGCAATTTGTTCTTAAATCAAATAATAGTGAAGAATAGTGACCTACCCCTAAATTAGCTCTTTCATCTAATGCATGTGTACCTCAATGTGTTTGGTCCATTAATAGTGGACCGAGTTCCAAGAGATTTATATAGCACTATGGTTGTCACAATAAATGACAAATCACCAATGGAAAGTGTTGATGAATAATAGCTTAGGTCTGATATAAACAGTGATTGCTATAAGCATCATCATTGTTTATGTTAGATCTATTGCTCTTTAATATTTCTGGAAATAAGTAATCGATTTTATAAAGCTTGTATAAAATCGAATTCAAATAGATGTTGATCAAAATATACTTTGAATAAAACTCTGTATTCATTGACGCCATGTGTGAAGGAATGTATTTGTTAAATCTGTTTAACTTGAATGGTTACAGGAACCCGCGCACTGAAAGGAACATGTCCTTGAGCGGACGTGTCTCCAAGTGTGGAGACACGTCCTCTCAAGAGGCATGTCCCTTTGGATATGAAACCCGTGCGCTCAAAGGAACACGTCCCTTGAGCGGACGTGTCTCCAAGTGTGGAGACACGTCCGCTCAAGAGACGTGTCTCTTGGAGGCGAGTCTTCCTAATACAAATAATGAGTCCATTCTCAATATGCAGATCATCGAAATCTATTAATGTTCTGCATCCAGTTCATTTGGCATTAAGTGAAGTTTTCAGAAAATCGTATTTTGTCTTAGAATTTTTCAATTAGAATCTCTGACCTTAGTTTGTTCTCAGTTTTAGCATCCTTTTATATTACAGATTTGATTACATTTATCATGGTATCAGAGCCACGTTGTGTGAATCCTAATCAAATCTGAATACCAATCTGCTCAAGAAAATTCGTATTTTCCATAATCGAATTTACTTCACATTCTTCATAATGACAAGTGTGATCAGATTTGAAGATCGCCTTGCAGGAGCAGACAATTTCACATCATGGAAATTTAGAATCATGATGATCCTTAGAGAGAATAAGCTAGATTCACTTGTGAAAGAAAACTTGGAGGAAACAAAGTCTGAATCTGAGAAAATTCAATGGACAGAAAACAATGAAAAGGCCACGAAAATCCTAGTAGATGCAGTTAGGGATCATATAGTGCCCATCCTAGCAAAACATGAAACCGCATACCATATGTTCAAATCTCTTGAGAAAACTTATGAGATCAACAATACTTGCAGGACTCTTGCTTTAAAAAGGCAAATCAACAATGCTCAAATAAACAAAGGAGAGTCCATTAATGCATACTTCATGAGGATTATTGAACTGAGAGATCAATTATCCACAATTGGATATCAAATTGATAGCAAAGAATTAACTCTAATTGCACTAGGAGGCCTACCAAACTCATGGGAGTCATTTGTTCAAGGAATAAGTGCAAGATCCAAACTCCCTAAGTTTGACAGGCTAAGAACCGACGGCCTTCAAGAAGAAACAAGACTCTCCTCAAAAGAAAACAAACAGAAAAACGTAGATGAAGATATTCATGCACTCAACACATCGTCTAATAAAAGGAATAAGAAAAACTCCTACAAGAAAGGATCTTTTAAAAGAAAGAGAAATCCCAATGGAAAGGGATCTTCTAAGAAGAAAGACATTTCTCAAGTGCAATGCTTTAGGTGTGATCAATATGGCCACTATGCAATGAAATGCCCTGACAGATCAAAGCAACAAGCATCCTTTGCCAAAGTAGGAAAGACAAATTCAGATCATGAATCTGAGAACTTTGTGTTCTATTCAGCATTATCTAGTCAAGTATCTAACAATTTCAACAACTGGGTAATTGATAGTGGTTCTTCGAGGCACATCACAGGGTTTAGAGAAAACTTAGACACTATGTCTGAAGAGTCTGATGAAGATGTAACAATTGGGGATGACTCTACACATCAAGTAAAAGGGGTTGGAACTTGTTCCATCACATTGAAATCTGGTCTCTCCCTTCAACTCACTGGAGTCTTATTTGTACCTGGTATAAAGAGGAATCTCATATCCATCTCTGCACTTGAAGACAATGGTTATAGAGTTACTTTCATGGATGGGAAAGTTCTAGCATGGCCTAAGAACTCAACAATCAAGAAAGCCCAAATCATAGGTGTGAGACAAGGGTACCTTTACAAACTTTGCACTGAAGTCAATCAAGCCCTTACCCTTGACACCTTTGATTCAAATGAAATCTGGCATAGAAGATTAGGACACCTTCATTTCCGTGCCCTACCTTCTATGGAAAAACTTGTAACAGGGTTAACTAAGTTAAAATCATCTCATGAAGGGAATTGTAAAGGTTGTGCCTTAGGAAAGAATTCAAAGGGATCCTTTCCCACTAGTTTGAGCAAAACTCTTAATGTGTTAGATCTGGTTCATTCCGACTTATGTGGACCTATGTCTGTACCTTCTAAAGCAGGATTTCTTTACTATGTCATATTCATAGATGACTTCTCTAGGAAAACCTGGATCTATTTCCTTAAGTGTAAAGAGTCAATAGAAATCCTCAAAAGGTTCAAAGAGTTCAAAGCACTTACAGAAAACTTCTCCGGGAAGAAAATAAAAACCTTAAGGACAGACAATGGGAAAGAATACACCTCTAAAGTTTTTAAGGAATTCTGCATGAGTGCTGGAATTAAGAGGGAGTTCACAGTGGCTTACAACCCTCAACAAAATGGGGTTGCTGAAAGAAAAAATAGAACCATTGTAGAAGCTGCCAAAGCAATGTTGCTTGATCAAAACATTGAAACCTCCTTCTGGGCTGAAGCCTCTAGGACTGCTGTCTACATTCAAAACAGATGTCCTCATTCTCATCTTGACAACAAAACTCCTGAAGAAGCATTCACTGGTATAAAACCTGACATTAGTCACTTTAGGATTTTTGGTTGTCCCGTCTATATTCATGTGCCCAAGGAGAAGAGATTCAAACTTGAACCTTCCGGAAAGAAAGGGATATTTATGGGATATAGTGAAACCTCCAAAGCCTTCAGATATTCATACCCGGTCAAGATCAAATTGAATTAAGCAAAGATGTCATATTTGAAGAAGACATTGCATTCAAGAGGGCAAGAAGTTCTAGTGAGACTGAAACCTATTCCCCTAGAGTACCTGAAATGGAACCTGCTTCTGAGATTCAGAGGGAGCATCCTGAGGAAATGTCACCTGAACTTCCTTCTACTTCAAATGAGAATACAGATGTCAATGACAGAAAGAGACCACTTTGGGCCAAGAAGATGATCAAAGAAGCAGAGAATCATGCAGCACCCAAAGGAACATTCAGGGAGAGTAAAAGACCCAAACGTTTCTCTAGCTATGTTGCTCTCATGAACGATATCATAAACTCCGAACCTGTCAGTGTTTCAAAAGCCTTCAGACATCAAGCATGGAAAGATGCAATGACGGAGGAATATCAGTCCATTCTAAAGAATGATGTATGGGATGTTTGTTGCAGGCAAAGGGAAATAAATTTGTCTCTTCAAATGGCTCTTCAAAATCGGCATGTAGCTGATGGCGGTATAGAAAAACATAAAGCCGTTTGTGGCAAGAGGTTTTCTCAAAAGAAGAACATTAATTAAGAAACATTTACTTTGTTGCGTTACATCGATGAGGCGTGTTAGCCATTGCAGCAGCTAAAGGCTGGAAGATCCATCAAATGGATGTGAAGACTGCCTTCCTGAATGGAACCATTGAAGAGGAAGTCTATCTGGAACAGCCTGAAGGTTTTGTGATACATAAACCTAACTCACATGTATGCAGACTGAAGAAAGCTCTTTATGGACTTAAACAGGCTCCCAGGGTCTGGTATGAAAGAATTGACAGCTATCTCTTGGGATTAGGATTTTCCAAGAATGAGGCCGACTCCAATCTCTACTTCAAGGGTATTCGAGGTGATATGCTGTAAATTATTTTTACATATGTTGATGACTTTGGTGTTGTCGCGGGAGAGATGCTTTTTCATCAAGCGACATTATTTCTGAATTTGACGCCCAGAAGACTTAGGCATCTACACTACTTCCTAGGTTTGAAGTATGAAATCGAGAGGGCATTATACTAAACCAAGGAGTATACATATTAGAAAAAAAGATTTGGAATGTTGGTGTAGGCCAGATATACACACCTCTGAGGAAACCAACAACTTCACAAAATTGAAAGAAGCGACAATAGAGAGATCAAGTGTCGCGAGATCCAACCCTTCTGGGGCAGATGATTGGATCGCGATTAATACAGTTAACCGCGTTTGATATTTTGCTATCACGGTGAATATTCTCAACCGAGTTCATGTGGCATGGCTGATGATAAAAGGAAATTCGCTTAATGGTACCGGCGAAACATGTTTTGAATATGCTAAAGGCACTGTGGATATGGTTTCTTTACAAGAATGATCAACTAGATCTACATGGGTACTACGATTGATTAGTGGAAATGTAGCCGTCGAAAAAAGCACATCGAGGATGTTGCTTGATTTAGAGATCGACTTCGATCTCTGGATTTGAAGAAAACAATCTTGGAGTTACGGTTCGCTTGAAGCGAATACATTGCAAACTCAAATGGGAGCAAAGAGAAGCGGTTTGGCCGTGGGGCCTTCATGAGGACTCTTTGGTATTATGAATCCTAATTATTCATTGATAATGGAGTTGTATCAAACTCTCCATCAAAATCATCTTTCTGTCTGCGTCTAAAGCACATTGAGATCCCCTATCATTATGTAAGAGATATGGTGGAAAGGAAAGTAATTCAGATGGAGTATATTAGTACAAATGATCAAACTGCAGACATTCTCACCAAGCCTCTCTCCCGAATCAAGGTGGAGCACTTGAGGAAGAAACTTGGTATGGTTGAAATGTAATTTTCATTATTTATGTTTTGAAATTCAAATTTTTTATCAAGTGTACTAATAATATATAAAATTCCGTGTGTAAAGCTATGTCGTAGTAGTGTGACTCATGACTTTATATGGGGCTACTTCCACAGTACATTATTGAAAGGTGGCGTCGCTTTCACAATAATGAACATACTGTATTGACATTGTAAAAGTGACGCTCTGATGGTAAACTATCTGGCTAATAGATGTCTTGGGCTTGAGTATCAATGAATCAATGGCATGATAGTATCTCTTGGACACTGGTTGATATCTGGGACGACATCAATTGTAAGAATCATTAGCCGATCCTTAAGAGATAATCATGGTGAATATTTATATCCATGGTGTATAATTATAATTTGCGACATCAATGCCGGCGATGTTTGGTACGCCACCATAATGAAGATATTGTTATGAAGAATGTCCGTAGCGGAAGCAGCAGCTTTGAAAAGCATGTGGAAATATCACATGTAAAGGTGATATCTTCACTTATTTGATTTGAAATATCTTCCCTAAGCTAAGAGGGAGGGTTGATGAATGGTAGCTTAGGTCTGATATAAACAATGATTGCTATAAGCATCATCATCGTTTATATTAGATCTATTGCTCTTTTAATATTGGAAATAAAGTAAATGATTTTATAAAAGCATGCCGTAGATTATCGTCGACGTCAAGCTGTAAAACGGAGACTAAACTCTGCGTGAAAGCCCGTGAAATACACGGTAAAATCTGTTAGCAGACGGATTCTGAGGAACCGTATTTGAAGAACAGATCATAGGTATCCGTGGTGAGGGTAGATGCCTCAAAGGCGTATACGGATATGAAACGTGCACTCAAAGGAACCGTCCTTGGCGGGCGTGTCTCCAGGAATAAATGGAGACACGTCCTCTCAAGAGACGTGTCTCTTGAAGGCGAGTCTCCCTAATATAAATACTGAGACCATTCTTAATATGCAGATAATTGAAATCTATTAATGTTCTGCATCCAGTTCATTCGGCATTAAGTGAAGTTTTCAGAAAATCGTATTTTGTCTTAGAATTTTTCAATTAGAATCTCTGACCTTAGTTTGTTCTCAGTTTTAGCATCCTTTTATATTACAGATTTGATTACATTTATCAGAAAGGAATGAAAAACTCAATAAGAATGTGTTGAAGCCAAATGGCTTCAGTGATGAAATTCATAGCCACGCAACATTTGGTATAAGTGGTTACTCAACCTCAATAGAAGGCAAAATAATAGAATATTGCTTATTTTCATAGTTACAAGACTCACCTCGACTCATAAGAGGCCCAAGCCAAGCCGACTAAATTAAGGGCCAAGGACTCTGACCTACATACCTAACACTTGACCTCACTACTGACACTCATAGCCCACCAATACTCAACCTCAATAGAAGATAGAGCAATAACATATTGCTTCTTTCTATAGTTAAGAGACTTGCCCTAACTTGACAAGTCTCGAGCTAGTCCAACCAAAAGAAGGCTTGAGGACTTGCGAATTAGGTACCCAAAAAATTTGGCCAAACTCATCAGCTAGACCCCACAAGGGGCACAGCCCTAAACACCCAACTCTAATTTTAAAAAACAAAAAATGAAAATCATTCTAGGCCATGCTAGATAGAAGAGCGAGGCCTTTTTATTCTTTCAACATTTTTCCAATTGAATTCCTAGTAGTTGAATTATAATGATACTTCCAGTTTGCTATGTCAAATCCTATCCTAAGTAATGCTCCTATGACTATAGCAACACCTACAAACTTGTCTAAGATACAAGTGCATGACTCCACATAGAACTTGCAATGTTGAGCTGAGGGATACAAGCTCCTTCCTACAATATTTCATGACTTCTTATTGTGAATTTTGTTTTTGATTCCATGAAGATCATAATCCATGAGTTTTCTACACCTAAAAGACTTGAAAATATTTATATATTTAAAAATGTTGTTTCTTTCAAATAAATTATGTTTTTATACTCACATGATTGATGTATACTTGTGTATGTGATCAAAGTAGCTTGTATTTGATTAGTTTATTGTGTCTCTAAGATTTATTTTTTAAAGGGTGCATGATATAAGTTTTAAATCCTTAAAGATCTCTATTTTTTATGTTTTTTCAACTTCCTAAGCCTTTGTTGAGTCCAAGTCAAAAATCAATTTACCAAGTTTGAGTTGAGTCTAAGTCTTATAATATTGCTTCTTTCTCGACCAACAAACAAGACCAAAACCAAGTGAGAAGTTGTAACTAGAAGTGGACTTGCAATCCTCAAAATATCCCACACCCAATTTGAAATTGTATACCCATCCAAAATCTATATCAATCCCTAGTACATAACAAATCCTATATTTGTAAGTTCCCTAAATATAGTGGAGTATCCACTGGGCTACTTTCCAATGCAACTCATGTGGCTACCATGTAAACTAGGAGACCATGCCAAAGAAATGAAATGTTGAGGAATGTGTGAATCAAGTAGATGAGGCTAACAACAAGTTGATACAAGGTACCATCAACGAAAATTGAAGAACCTTGTGCCTAAAGTTTGACACTAAAAAGGAAGTTGGATCAAGACTACATCGAGCATATGGAACCATGAGAGCAAATCAAGTGCATACTTGGATTGTGCAATACTAATCCCAAAAGCAAACTGAGATATCTCAATCTTGAGAAAGTAATGCAACAAACACAAGTCAATCACAGAAACCCTATCCTAAAGGGTAGTTTTTGTTGTCATAATGGAGGATGAAGAACTCCATATGACCAACAATTCATCAACATAAAAAATCAAGAACAAGAGTGCATCATCCTATAGTTGCAAAACTCGCCAAGTACGAGCAAATCTCATGAGTATTTGCGAGCCAAATTGCCCAGCAAATTACTCGCCCCATAGCTCACTGACAGGATTTCGTAAACTCATGGCCATTTTTACCTATAAAATGCGCAAATCAATGGAAAAAATTGTGATTTTTGTGTTTATAACTCATCTAAATCCATATTACCTTTTTCTTGCCTGCTGTTTTAAAAAATGCAATTTTCACTTCATTTTCACACGCAATTGGCCATTTAGAGCATGTGGTGATTCGCAATTTGGGATGCAATTTCAAACACAAATCAGAAGTTTTCCTCATTTGTTTTTATATTCTCTATGTTGGTAAGATGTTGTTGTGAAGCATATATTTTTTCAACTTCTTATTAATCCAAAGGTTTCATACTTAAGAAGTCCCTCAAGCCCAGGAGCACTCATCCACCTCCCGGCCCACAAACATGGCATGATCTCAAGTCCACTCCATCCCTCAATCCACCTTAAAGGCACTCCATCCTCCTTGATCAAGCCCAAGAGCACCATTTGCCTCCCAGCCCATGAGCGCTCCATCTCGAGGGGCGTGCTTGATAAGATGCATGAAGATTGCCTTCCTTAACAAGCCCAAGAGCACTCATAGTCTCCCGACCCACAAGCACTCCATTTTGGGGTGACATGCTTGATGAAGGAAAGGCCAATACATCACCTCTCGTGAACTCAGATTTTGTTTCCAATAGATATCTTCCTTTTTTCCAACCACATCCATTTGATCATTTCTCCACAAGGAAATGATCTCCCTTTTATATCTTATTATTGAGGGAGTCACAGCCTTTCATATTTTGAGTCACAAGCTTTCATATTTGAAAGAGTCACAACCTTTCACGTTAAGAGTCGCAAACTTTCACATTAGGAATCACATCATATTTATTCTTAATTGATTGATTGAATGATGTTATGGGTTTCTTTCTCAAATGAAATGCTCTACCTTTTATATCTCAAGTTTGAGGTCACACCTCTTCACCTCGATAGTTAAAACTCTTCATCGCTACATTTGGAGAATAATAATTTAATTTTAAATAAGTTAATTTGTTAGTGCTGATGTCTATTACATGTAATCAGTCCTAATAATTTCTCCCCCTTTTCTTCCCTTCTAGATCTACCTTCCTTATATACCTTATCTTGCTCAAGGGACACAACCTTTCATATGGTGGTTGGCCATTCTTAACAACTTAATCTTTGTGATATTGCTATCAAGATTCAACCGTGTAGTTTTTCAAGTCAAACTCATTAACCCATGTTTCATGAGTAGTGGTTCACAAGAACCCATCTCTCATGATAGTGAATGGTCCTGCTCGTTGCATCGTTGATGCTCCGCAGTGAAACCTTTGGGCCTTCAGGGATGTCACCCATCCAATTTTCCTTTCCCGGCTTTCCGGCAAGCGGCTTACGGTTTCCCACCCAGGTTAAGCCCACTTAACACAGGTTAAACAGCAGGCTGGGTAGTATTAAGAGATGGTGACTCGAGGAAAGGCCGAATCCTCTAAACTTATCACGAACCAATGATCATCAGGCCATTATCTAGAAGATGGGACTAACAATGAGCTCCCTCATGGCTATCAGTTGCGGCAAAAAACTACCGATTGAATCGATAACTAATATCCTAATTCTTCATCTTACGGAAAACTACTTATCAACCTAATCTTTTGGTGTAATATTAATTATCTTTATTGATTTCTTTTGAAACACAGGCCGCAGACATTTAGGAATTAAACAGGACATTACAACCATTTTGTTAAATTATGAGGCATCAAATTTTTCAATTAATTTGTTACTTTGATTTAAATGTTCTTTGATTCAGCTCTTACGTTGGCAATTCACTTGCCACTTTACTTTTACTAAATTTTCAATTAGTTTATTTGAAGAAAGATTATCTACCCTTTGATTTGCTATAGCATGTAATTAAGTTGAGTTAATCATTGTTTTACACCTAGAAATTTATATCTCACAATATGAAATATAGTTACATTTCACAACATGAAAAACGGGACCAATATATCTTCTCACATACAAACATCATTTGCACAATATCAACAGGTTTATTTCCATATTACACCTAGTTAAACAGAAATTTTGATTTCATTTACAGGTTCCAATGAAGTATATTAAACATTTACAGTCCTAAGAACACAACTTCTTTAACACAGTGCAAATGGTGCTTCCTACTGACATCAGCCATAGAATCATATGAAATCTATTACATTTGCTCCACAAGCACGTAGCCGGTAGCAATATATAAAGTCCAAAGGTAGCAGAATTATTATATCAAACTAAATGCTGTTATGAACAGATTCCAATGAAGTCTCTTTAATAAAAGAAGCTTGTTCTAGGGGCAACCTGGGAAGCTTCAGTAACTACAATAGCAATCACAGAAACTAATTGACATTTTAGAGTTTAAGAAATCAACCAACCTCAGGCGTCACTTTCCTCTTGTCAACATATATAAAAGCAGAGAATTTGGTCACAAGTGCAAAAGCTTGTACAACTGGATTGTATGCTACATCAGAGCCACGAATGTTGTAGATCCAAGCAACCTGTACAAAAATATAATGAGATTAACTAGAGTAAGGTGAAAACTACAATACAAAAATATAGTGAGATTAATTAGAATAAGGAGAAAACTAGTTCATATCTCTTACAAACATGTAAATTAGAACACAGAAAATCATCTGTACACCTCATCAAGTGCAGTGATGACAATTGCTTCAGCTTTCTCCTGGTGAAGTTTTGCCCTTAAATCATATATTTTTTCTTGAACAGAGCGCCCTGCAAATTCCAGAGGATGTATGCAGATAGGTAACATTTCAGGCAAAGGTCGATCCCGCCAAACTTCATCTACCAAATTTCTCTCTAGTTGAACAAGCATTTGTCCCTTCTTCATAAATGCTTGCTCCCATCTACGTGCAGTATCCACTGATAAACACCATGGATCCACACCAATTGTGGCATCTTTATCCAAATTCTAACATCAAAAGAAAACACACTTATTAGCAAATGTCTCTCTGCATGGACATGTAGCATTTAGATTCATAACAGATGGTTCTATCAAAACATTGCACAACTGAGATGTTGAACACAGAACATCAACAATGACCACCAAAGATTTTAAGGTCAAATTGCAAATATTTCCACTCCAAAACTTGCCTCACAGCCTTTGATTCCATCATACATTTGATGAGCATGCAAAGTTTCCAAAATATCACATTATTTTTTCACCTGACATTATAATATAGGAAGACAAACCATCCAATGTGAATTTAATAGAAAATGATATCTTGATTCTTTAAATTAGTATAATATAAGCCTAATACTCTCCTATAAGAGCTCTTTAAGGCTAGCGAAACAGTAAATTGGATCTTACGTCGGCTATCCAAGTTTCCACCAATGGGTCTTCACCAATGCGCATAAGCTTCCAACGTTCACTCAACTGCTGTGTAGCTTGTAAAAAATAGCGACCATCAGTCCAAAGTAGAGCTTCATTCTTCAATATAAGGGCTAAACCTGTACAGATATCAACATCATTAATTAAAAACAGTTAATAGCATTTGTTAGCTTTCTTTTCCATATACTCTTCACTGCACATGTAAACACTTTTGAATTCAAAATAACGTGTTATGCTGTTCATAAAAAGCCACAAAAAAAAACCAATGGGGGCAGTTTATGGTTAGAGAATACTTAATACTGCACCTCACAGTGCTTTTTCAAAACGAAATGAGAGAAATGGAGAAAAAGTGGAGTATTTAAAAAATTTGAGAGAATGGTGGGAATTGACAACTAGATTCTCCACATACAAAACAAGGAATAAGAATGCACAGGGATAAAAACCAGCAGGACCAAAACCCAGTATGCCAAAGCTCTTAAGACAAACATAAATTTCTGAATGTTTTGAAACAAAACTGGTAGTTTAATTACCAAACAACAAATATTTGATAGATCTCCAAACCCTGTTCCAAAACTTCCAGTGTGGAGTCATCAAATACAGAACAGATTGAAATTTGCACTGAATTAATATGATGGATCTCCAAACAATGTTCCAAACAGAAAATTGGAAAAGGCAAGGGTAATGAAATTGGCTTTACACCTGCAAAATCAATTTCCTAAAATCTACAAGTTCTTTTCAGCAGCTCCATATCATGCAATCCAGTGATGATTTCAAAGCATACTTCAAATGTTGATTGTATCCTTTCCATATTTGCATACAAATTTTCTCCATAATTTGCACACATGTTTGTTCCATAATTGCAACTTCAACTGCTGACAAAAAATTGCTTTAAGATATTTTGATTGACCTTTATCTGATATTTTGTAGCTACAAAATCTTATGAAATCATCTTTCAATTAATTTAATAGAACTTCCTACCCTGTTCCCAAATTCCAAGTTGGGTGCTGAAAAGATTTTATTGCTTATAGAGATTCTGATATATAGATTTTGGCCCAAACAATTATGAATATGCACAGCTTCATTCAACTTATCCCCTTCAATTCCCAAAAGTATATGACTTAAAAGGCAGTGAACCAAATACTGCAAGCAATATCCATGAACATGTATTATAAGATACCTCCAAAATCTAGTGCCTATTAGTGCAATCTCACACAAAGAAGAGAGCTAAGAGAATTCTCAAAATGTATAGGCAACAGTTGTTGAAATACAATACCTTATATGGTAATGAGGTGATTTACAACAAAATGCTCAACAGTCAAACTTAAGCTATTTTATTCAGTGATAAATAAACTTGTCTCCAGTCCAATTCATTCAACTGGTTTAAATCAGATTTAAGTGTTCAACTCTATAATCAAGTTCAATGATACGATTCAAATCTATTAAAATCAAAGAGATCATGATTAGCATTGTTCATGGGAATGCACTCCTGGGTCCGGTTTACATTTCCAACGTCTCAAAGCTTCAGGACTTTGAGGGAACATTACATTTTTTTCAAGACTGGACAGATTGCTCTATTTGGTGCATAAAAATAGAAAGGAAACTTATTAAAATAACAAAATGCAAGAAACCCCCATTAACATTAAAAGGAGAGGATTGTTATCGCAAATACAGCACATTGTATTTAATTTTAAGATTTTGGCTGCTTTTAGATTGTTTAAGTTATTTTAAGCATCCCCAAAATTTCGAAAAAAAATTCCCTCTCAAAAACCTTGTCCTCACATTCCAATGTCTCCACATCCCAAAAACTCAGAGAAACACTGATGATTTAAACACCATAAGAAAGAGACCAACATATACTAACACATTTGAACACCAATATATAATAAGAGAGATTCAAACACCATAAGAGAGACCAAGATAAAATCAAGAAACCCCTGGTGGGTAATAACTCCAGAAAATTGTGAGTTAAACTTGCTTAGAGTTCAAAAATGGCTTACAGAGATTGATTCATAGCCCTTGGACCTTTTAAAAGAGCTCCAACAATCTAACTAACTCCCCAAAAATGAATGTAACTCTCCAAAATGAACTCTCTTCTCTTACATCTTCAATAATAGTCATAAACATCAGACAATACAAGAGGAAATCTTGCTAACAGCTCCTAACCAAGAGTATTTAAACTCAAACATATACAAGTCAAGCTCTAACATTGTATAAATAGAATCCTTTACCATCTAGAAGCTGAAACAAACTATCAAAAAAGAAGAGGAAGTGCAAAATTCAGAAATCCAAAATGTTACTGGATGGGCTCAATTGCACATAATGAATTTGCCACTTTCTATAGATTAGCAAATGTGTTTACCACTTTCATAATGAATTTGTTGCTTTATCAACCTTCTTTGACCTAATTCTTACAAGAGGCGTAACTTTTGCATATGGATTCAAAACAAAGTGTCGTGTTTCTTGAAATTGCACATATTTTCAAGAAGAATCCAACTATGAAATCACATTCCACTTTTGATCTCATCCAAGTAATGTTTTTGACCCTACAACTGCTACATTTATGAGGCCAATGGTGACTAGAACCAATCACGAAATCACATTCTCTCTACTAATCTCTAAACAAAGATATCACATAACATCTCAAACCTTCTCTAACATCAATGACCTTGAATTTTGTACTTGAGGAACTTTGTTCAAATCACACCTCCCCAATATGAAGGCTTTTGGCCCCCAAAAACCCAAAGACTCAATAGATGAGAGTGGAAGATGTTGGCAACACAAGGGCAGACAACTGAGAGGGGGGGTGGGGGTGAATCAGCTGTCACAGAAATTATACTTATTAAACTTATTCTCAGATTTGATAAATAAACATGAAAGCATAAACCATCACCACATCAAAAACACACATAACACCAAGATTTTTTTACGTGGAAACCCTGTTAGGCGAAAAACCACAGTGAAAATTAATCCACAAGATTATACTCTGTTAAAAGTACAAAAGTATTATAAATGGGGAATGCACATGCATTCAAGCACACTGCCTAGAGCTCACTGCTCAAATACAAAAGGCTTACTGCCCAAAAGAAGACACTGTCTTACAATCACTCTTGGATTACATCCAAAAGATTTTGAATTGAGAAAATAGCATCTTCTAATGCCTAATTACAGTTCTGGTTAAGCACATAAACACTTTCTTTTGCTCACTCTTCTTCACACTTTAGTTCTGCCTTCGAAAGATTAGAACATTACTCGCACATAGCACACACACCATACCATCAAATGGTATAAACAATCGATCATATATATCCGCAACTAAGGATAACATCAACTATATGTCCGCCCAACAAAATATAAAATGTGTACAAACTGTCGGCCCAATCCATAAACAATTATCAATGCGAACCAAACAATGTCGGTCAAAACATAGTAAGGACCCAAAACAACATGTCTCAAACACGAAACATTTTCAAAAATTATGCCTTGAAGATCTGCAACATGCTACAATCACCTTGTCGGCCATGATCATGAAAAACATGAACTCATAGAAGAAAACCACCAATCGCGAGCACAACGATCAATGCAGATCGACAACACAAATAGAGCACGATCTAGAAACATCCACAAGCATCATGAATCACCACAGAAGCATCCGCAACAACTCAAATTACTAGAATCACATCATCTTGTTTCAAGAACACCAACTAAAACAACAGAACAACTGTCAAAACACAGATAATCATAACTCAATCAAATCTTCATGCGAACCTCTGTAACTTCATGTGGATAAACTAGATATACTTGTCAACAAACCGTTTAATCCACAACCTCTTATCATCAACATACTGAGCTAGCCACCATACTGAACTTCACTGCATCACCAACAACCTGCAACTTATTTTATTACAATTTTCTCAATATCCTCGACATATACAGCCTTAAAGACATTAATGCCAATAGTGTTGACATCAATGACAACCACATATCAGCAATATCCAACAATCTCCCCCTTTCGCATTGATGGCAACACATGATGTGAAAAACACCATCAACGCAACTTTCTCTTAGCACTTTCTCCCCCTTAGATTTTGACTATTTTCTCCTTAACTCTTTCACATTTTTTCACATGACTCTTCTCCCCCTTTGACATCAATGACAAAGATACACATTATCTTTCTCCACACAAGCTCTGAACCACATTTCTGAACATCTGACTATTCCCCCTGAGTGGCAGCCACCACAACATCAATCCGGATCACAAGATATGACTATGAAATACACAGACTGATGCAAGTTAATGCATTTTAATTGTGATTAGGAGGGGTAATCACCCCTAGCTTCCCTCTAAGATACTCAAAAGTATCCTTAAATCCAAGCTTCAACAAATACTTGTCCAATCTAAAATACCATGCTCTTGGGGCTTGCTTAAGTCCATACAATGCTTTTTTCAACCAACAAACCATATCTCCCTGATCAGTCAATTGAAATCCATCAACTTGCTCAATATACACTTCTTCTTCCAGTTCACCGTTTAGAAATGCTGACTTGACATCCATCTGATAAACCTTGAAGTTTTTGTAAACAGCATAAGCAAGAAATAGTCTCACAACTTCAATCCTAGCAACAGGAGCAAAAGTTTCTTCAAAGTCAATTCCTTCCATCTGAGAATATTCTTTACACACAAGTCTTGCTTTGTTTCTAACAACTTCACCTTGCTCATTCAGTTTGTTCTGAAAGACCCATTTAGTTCCAATTACATTTTTGTCCTTACGTCTAGGAACAAGAATCCATGTATCATTCTTCTCAATTTGCAATAGTTCTTCTTTCATTGCTTCCACCCAATGTTCATCTTTGCATGCTTCATTGACACTATTAGGCTCAATCTTTGAGATCAAGCGGTATTCTTACGCAATTCTTCTCCTAGTTTGAACACCTTTGTTCTTATCACCTATGATCCGATCTTGAATGATTTAGTCTTACATACCTTGGAGGTTTAGGTTGTTCTTGAACTTGGGGCTCTTGTGATCTCATACGCACTTACTAGTCCTTCCTCTTGATTTTCTTGATTCACCGAAATGATTTGAACTTGATTTAGAGTCTAAACTTTCTTTCCTTTATCTGAACTGTCATTCTGATCGTCTGAATCATATCCGCAGGTTTTGGATGGTCTAACTGTGTCTTCATCAACCTTAACATTAGCACTTTCAATTACTTTCCTCAATCTCTTATTGTAGCATCGGTGGGGCTTTACTTTTAGTAGAGTAACCAAGAAAGATTCCTTCATCACTTCTAGCATCAAACTTTCCTATATCTTCATCTCTTTTGATATAGCATTTACTCCCAAAGATTTTGAAGTATCTAATAGTAGGCTTATGACCAAACCATAGCTCATAAGGAGTCTTACCGGTATCACCTTTGATATGTACCCGGTTGAGAGTGTAAACAGCAGTACTCACAGCTTCTCTCCAGTAGATATGTGGAACATTTCCTTCCAGCATCATAGTTCTAGCAGCTTCTTGAATTGTCTTGTTCTTCCTTTCCACAACTCCATTTTGCTGAGGGGTCCGCAGGGCAGATAATTGTCTCTTTATCCCATGCTCTTCACAAAAAGAATTGAACTCACCGAAAGTGAATTCACCACCTCTATCTAATCTTAGACATTTAATCTTTAGACCTATCTCTGTCTCAACCAAAGCCTTAAAAAATTTGAATTTCTCTAGAGCTTCAGATTTTTCCCTTAAGAAAGTAACCCACATCAATCTAGAATAATCATCAATAAGTAACATGAAATACATGTCTCCTTGTAAACTTCTGACTCTAGAAGGACCACACAAGTCAATATGCACAAGCTCCAACACTTCATTTGAACAATGTTGTTTGCTTCGGAATGAAACTCTAGTTTGCTTCCCTAAATGACATTCCTTGCATATAGCATTAGTAGGTTTTATCAACTTAGGAAGATCTCTCACTGCCTGAGTAGAACTTGTCTTGATAATATTGTCAAAGTTTACATGACACAATCTCTTATGCTACAACCAACTTTCATCAACTTGAGCAATTAGACAACTTTTACTAGTAGCACTCAGGTGAAAGATATTGCCTTTTGTTTTTGTACCAAATGCAATCACATTTCCGGAACTCCCCAATATTCTACACTTTCCATTCGTGAATTGAAGATTCTATCCCTTGTCAACCATCTGTCCAACACTTTAAGAGATTATGCTTCAAACCTTCCACATATAGAACATCATCAGTATTATGCTTACCGTCAAGAGAAATGGATCCTCTGCCACAGATTACACCAGCTTTGTCATCACCAAATCTTACAACACCACCATCATACTTTTCCAAGCTCACAATTTTACTTTTATCACTTGTCATGTGATGAGAGCATCCACTGTCAATCACCCATTCATCTTTCCCTTCAACTTTGGCAACTAAAGCTTTCTCCACATTTATGTAGCTAGCAAATTCAGTAGGTACTGGATCATTTTCCTTGATAGCAATAAATACCCATTCATCCTCACTTAAATTCCCTTTATCAGATTCATCATCTATCACACCTTCATCAGCAGCATAATAGCACTTTCTTTGGAATCTAGGCTTGTTAGGTCTTGGCTTAGGAACTCTTTCCAAACACCTTGAGGCAAAATGACCTATCTTATTGCAAGAAAAACATTTAAGAGGCAATTTCCCTTTATACTTATCTTCTCCTCTGGCTACCCTCTTGACAATAAGTGATTCAAGCTCATCTGGTTTTCTCTCTTCTTCCTCAATCTCTCTCATTTCTTGCTCATACTTGGACATTTTTCTAGAAGAACTTTCTCCTAGATCATATCTATGCTTATCTTTTCCAAAGATAGTAGCTTTGAATGCAGATTCTATCTTAGGAAAAGATTCACCAAACTCACTTAACTCAAAAGCAGCAAGCTTACCAATCAACATGTCTCTGGTTACATTTGTCACAGTCTAGATCTCCTCAAAAGCAGCAACTTTGTATTTGTATGTAGTAGGCAAGGATCTGAGCACTTTAGCAACAATCTCTGATTCTTCCAATGTTCCACCAACACATCTGATACTACACACAAGTTCATTCACTCTCTACATAAAAGAAGTGATGTTCTCATCACCCATTCTCAACGTTTCATATTTCCCTTTCAGGCTTTGCAGCTTAGCAATCTTCACATGGGTATCACCTTCATACAAAGTTTCTAACCTTTTCCAGATCTCATAAGCAGTCTTCAGCTCCATTACATTTGTCATCTCGGAATCAGTCAGAGCACTTAGCAATGCTTCCTTAGCCCTGATATTGTACTCAGCTTCCTTGATCTCACCTACAGTAGAAGGACCATTCTGTGGGATGATATACCTATTCTTTGTAATTGTCTAGTAAGGTTCACCAATGCATCTCAGATGACACTCCATTCAAGTCTCCCACAGAGAATAATTAGTTCCATCAAATCTCAGACTATCATTCTTATATGTCGCCATCCCGGATCACCTCAAGCGGTCAAGCTTCTCCAAAGGACCCTGCTCTGATACCAATTATTGGCAACACAAGGGCAGACAACTGAGGGGGGGGCAGGTGAATCAGTTGTCACAGAAATTATACTTATTAAACTTATTCTCAGATCTGATAAATAAACATTAAAGCATAAACCATCACCACATCAAAAACACACATAACACCAAGATTTTTTTACGTGGAAACCCTGTTAGGGGGAAAAACCACGATGGAGGTTAATCCACAAGATTATACTCTGTTAAAAGTACAAAAGTATTATAAATGGGGAATGCACATGCATTCAGGCACACCGCCTAGAGCTCACTGCTCAAATACAAAAGGCTTACTGCCCAAAAGAAGACTCACTGTCTTACAATCACTTTCGGATTACATCCAAAAGATTTTGAACCAAGAAAATAGCATCTTCTAATGTCTGATTACAGTTCTGGTTAAGCACATAAACACTTTCTTCTGCTCACTCTTCTTCACACTTTACTTCTGCCTTCGAAAGATTAGAACATTATTCACACACAGCACACACCATACCATCAAATGGTATAAACAATCGATTATATATATCCGCAACTAAGGATAACATCAACTATATGTCGGCCGAACAAAATATAAAATGTGTACAAACTGTTGGCCCAATCCATAAACAATTATCAATACAAACCAAACAATGTCGGCCAAAACATAGTAAGGACCCAAAACATGTCTCGAACACGAAACACTTTCAAAAATTATGCCTCGAAGATCCACAACATGCTACAATCACCCTGTCGGCCATGATCATGAAAAACATGAACTCAGAAGAAAATCACCAATCGCAAGCATAACGATCAATGCAAATCGACAACACAGATAGAGCACGATCTAGAAACATCCACAAGCATCATGAATCACCACAGAAGCATCCGCAACAACTCAAATTACTAGAATCACATCATCTTCTTTCAAGAACACCAACTAAAGCAACAAAACAACTGTCAAAACACAGATACTCATAACTCAATCAAATCTTCATGCGAACCTCTGTAACTTCATGTGGATAAACTAGATATACTTGTCATCAAACCCTTTAATCCTCAACCTCTTATCATCAATATATTGAACTAGCCACCATACTGAACTTCACTGCATCACCAACAACCTGCAACTTATTTTATTATAATTTTCTCAATATCCTCGACATATACAGCCTTAAAGACATTAATGCCAATAGTGTTGACATCAATGACAACCACATATCGGCAATATCCAACAGAAGAACCCCTCAACTAATAATATGTGCCATCTCATTTTGTAATACATTACAAAGGCAAACCAAAATTTAGTACAACTTTGTCTCCAAGCAAGAAAGTAAATTGCTTGAACATGGAGTAATATTTTCACCATTAGTTTTCTCCAAGCAAAGATGTAAATGCTACAGCTCATCTTCCCATGAAGATTCAAAACCTCAAAAGACTATCTCTTGCCATGAAAAGCATACAACATGACAGATTTTCCATTATTGATGACCCACTATTTGTTCTCTCTCCTATAGAAGATTGATTTTTAGCTATACAAATAGGTGTTGTGAAAGTCAACTCCACATATATCCACATGAGCAACATCTACCAAAATCTCATCAACAAATTTAGAACCAATAACAAACTTCAATTTACATTGCTTATCAATAAGGCTTAGGGTGTTTGGCATACCCTTCTTGGGGCACCTAAATTCACTTCAATGTCAAAATGTCAAAGTGAAAACATGATAAAATGCTCAAGCACACCTCTAGGAGGTAGAAAATAAAGTGCATTATAATCTCTAAGGTGCCCAAATTCACTAAAGTATGAAGACTTTAATTTGATCTCACTAATCCTTTAAGCTAACTGAAAGCTTATTCACAGCAACAAAAATCTACTTGCAGCCTATATTGTACACCAAAATAAACAATTTATAGCAGAACTGAAACTGAGTGATCAACACAAGCTCAATAAACACACTGAAATTACATACTAAATCAACTTACTACAAAACAGCAATAGGGGAGATTATAGAGTTCAAACCCCAAAAATAACCAGCAAAAGCACCTAAATATAATCGCTTTTCATGTGTCTAATTATGCAGTTGTAAACTGGAAGATAAAGCACAAAAAGAAGGCTCTAAAACAGGGTAACTATAAACAGCAAAAAATTTATCCTAAAATCAGTAACTAACTCCTAAAAAACAGTGACAAAATTATAAATAAAATCCTAAAAATATCTTCCTAAAGGCAATTTCAGCAGCAGCAGTTTGACTTTGTCAGCATCTCTTATCCAACAAAGTGTCAATGTCAAATTGAAAATATGACAAAGTGCTCCCAAGTGCTGAAGCAAACTAATATTGGATTTCGCAAGTTTTTGAGTAAAAAATCAAACTCAAGTCATCAAGATTGCTTTGTGATTCATAAATGGACATTAGGGTTTCATGGCTTCTTCAAATGATCTCCATGATCAAAACAAGGAAGCACTACAAGAAGCCGACATCAAACTGGTTATTTTTAGCCTGTGTTACTTTTAGCCATTGCTAATTTTTGGAAGCAACTAGTCCAAGATGATTTGCTATTAGATCTATTCAAAAACATGTCTTTGGGGCTTGCTTTGTTTGCAAGTGAGCTATTTATAATGTAGGAGCTTCAATGAGGTTTTTATTTATTTTTCATACAAAGTATTGTAAGAACTTATAAATATGTGCTTTTGGCACTTAGATTTTCTAATGGTAATTTATTTTTTGCCCATGCTGCTTTTAGCCATTGCTATTTTTGGGAAGTAGCTATTCCAATGATTTTCTATAGAACTATTCAAAGACATGCATACAATATTTTGAGTTTTCTTTGTGTGCAAGTGAACTATTTATAGTTTAGAAGCTTCGATAAGCTTTCGAGTGATTTCTTTGGAAAATTGGTTTTAGCTTGTACTATCCTTGATTCAGTCTCACTATTGTCATCCAAACTATCGTCATCTTCCATTTTTCTTTTTCCACATGGAAATTTTACCTCATTGGCTATGTCCATCACCCAATTATATGCTTCAGTATAGGAAGATGGAGGAACTACCTTCATTTTCTTTCATAATGAGGGAATAAGGCCTTCGATGAACCATCTTTTCTTAAGACCATCCACTAGTTCCTTTTCTAGTTTCAAAATAGTTCTTTAAGTCTTTAGTTGTAAGCCCTTACATTCTCATGCTTTCCTTGCTTTGAATTGTAGATCTCGATTACAATCTCATTCTCATCTCCTAGTAATTTGAATTCTTCTTCGAAATCTTTCTTTAATCTTTCACAAGTGATTTTGAAGATTGGATCAGCTTTTGTGTACTAATCGATGGCTATTCCTCTTAAGGTTGTCGAAAAGGATTGTACCCAATAGGCTCTATCTTCTTGGCTATCCCCTGTACAAATTGTTTCAAGGATCCTACAATGTTGTGTAGGGTCCTCCAACCCATTACTTGTGAATTTAGGCAACTTCTACCTTTCAATGCTCAAACTTGATGGAGGAGTCACCATCCTTTTTTGATGCAACGTCAATGCCTAGAACTAACTTATTAGGGGATTTTGATTCAAATTCTCTAGTGCTTCACTGGCAATCTTGATTCTGTGAGAAACCTCAACTCCTGCTTGAGTGTTCCATATAGGGTTTCCTAAGTGTTTTATATGTTTTTGGCCCGGGAGTTTTAGGTTTGCATCCTTCAACCACCTATTCTTCAACCAACAAATTTTGTCAATGCCTCGGATATTATCCTTGGATACTAAGTTTTTAGACTCTATTAGACTATTTCCCATTCTTCTTCATTTACTAGTTTTTATACTTGGTCCAAAAGATCACTCCACGCTTCATCAAGTAAGGGTAAATGTCTTGCTATTTCTTGCCACTCCTCACTCATACGGTTTCTTGTGGTGGGATTACTTTTATTTTTTGGATTGAAGTTTTGAAATCAACTTATGCCGACCCCAACTACATTCTCGAGGACTCTGACTTGGGAATTTTATGGTTCTAATTCCCTCAAGCGCTTCTCATAATCGATTCTCCTTCATTCTCTTTGCTCTACAATCCTCAAGATCGTCTGATCTCCTGGTCTTGACCACCCTATGGTCTCTTCCCACATTTATTGGGGCTTAAGGGCATGAATCTCTCAAATCTGACCCAATTTCTTTTAAGGCAAGAGCACCAATGTTTACTCTCCTATCTCATAAAAAGAATGCTTGAAGTAATGAACAAAATTAATAATGCATACCAAATAGAGGAGTAAAAGTATATCTTTATTTGCACATGCAATTATTACAAGAGTAGACCACAAATGATCAACCAAGGATCAAAGTTGATTAGACTGGATCATACTGCCTTTCCTTGACGATACCAAATCTACTTAAAGGACCCAATGCTTGCCAAGAGGAACACAATCGTCAACCAAATGATGCTTATAACTACCCGAAGCCAACAAACCATTAATACATAGTCAGATAAACCATATTATCAAAATATAATAATAGGTAATGTACACTAACTACAATTCAAACCCCAAGATTTAACTTATACATATTGTTAAAAGCTAAAGGTTCCTCCCTTAGGTTCTAGGGTTTAGTTATATTTTTTGTTACAAGGAAATTTCCCCTACAAATCATAGAAAGGTTACGCTTTAGCCATGAAAAACAAGAGACTTTCAAACCAAAACAAAGCATATTTTGCCAACCTTAGTCTAGCAATTGTGATCTCTTGAAATAGAGCAAGGGTATGCATACTAAAATGTACCTCAAGCTAAGTAATCCAATTGTCAAAAAGAGATTTCTTTTAGTCTCAATATATGAGAGAAAACAACTTGAAATATTTAAGAAAATGAATCAAAGAACAAGATACAACTGAGAAAGATTCAAACATCATAACAAAGAGATCTAGATACCCTAGAGAAACCCCTTATGCGTATAAACTCCAGAATATTGTGAGTTGTACTCACTTAATGCTCATATATGGCTTGAAAAGATTGATTTGTTGTCCTCGGACCTTGTACAAGACCTCCAACAATCTAAGAAGCTCCCCAAGAAACAATCTAAGTCTCCAAAATGAACTCTTTTCTCTTAGAACTCCTATAACAAACATATACATGAAACGATACAAGAGGAATCTTACTAACAGCTCCCAACCAAGAGAATTAAGAACAAGATACAGCTGAGAAAGATTCAAATATCATAACAAAGAGATCTAGATACCCTAGAGAAACCCCTTATGCGTAAAAACTCCAGAATATTGTGAATTACACTCACTTAATGCTCATATATGGCTTGAAAAGATTGATTCATTGTCCTCGAACCTTGTACAAGACCTCCAACAATGTAAGAAGCTCCCCAAGAACCAATCTAAGTCTCCAAAATGAACTCTTTTCTCTTAAAACTCCTATAACAGCCATATACATGAGACGATACAAGAGGAATCTTACTAACAGCTCCCAACCAAGAGAATTAAGACTCGAGCACATGCAATTCAACCTCTAACATGGTATAAATTGACTCCTTTTCCATCTAGAAGCTGAAATGACCATCAAAGAAAAATAGGAAGTGAAAAATTCAGAAACCTAGAACATCACTAGATGGGCTTGACTGCACAAAATGAATTTGCCACTTTCTGCAGATTGGTGAATGCATTTTTGACGCTTTCATGATGATTTTGCCACTTTGTCAGCCTTGTTTAACCTAATTCTGCATTTATGAGGCCAATGGTGACTAGAACCAATCATTGAAGCACATCCTCCCTTCCAAAGTCTGAATCAAGATGTCCCATACCATCTCAAACCTTCTCTAACATCTCTGACCTTTGATCATATACTTGAGGACCTTTTTTCTTATTACAATAGTTAAAAAATTGATATTTGATGACAGGTTAAAAAACTATTTAATAAAATGCAATTATAAGTTTACTGAACATTAACATTTCATATATCATCAAACAGCAATAATCTAATCCCTATGGGTGAAATACCTGAATGGAGGACATATATTATCAAACAGCAATAATCTAACCCTTAAAGGTGAAATACCTAAATGAAGGTCAGATGTTTCTGGTTTGAACCATTTAAAAATTGATAGATTGATGAGAACCTAATGTTTATACCTCACGTCTTTGGGCATAATATGCAAAAATTTAAAAAGTGAAGAGAGAAATACTCCATCTATCATCTACTAAATGATGTTTAATTATATTTAAAAGTTGAGTAAATCATAGATCACAATTATACCATGTAAAATCAGTGTGTTTGAAGCTGTTTTCTTCGACTGGAAATGGACCTTCTAATGAAACAGTATTATTTAATCAAATTGGAAATCTGAAATTGTTGATTTAGGAACTGTCTAATAGTTTTTTACAAATATGTGTTAAAGTGTTTGCTTTAATAGTTTTTCCTTAAAGAATGTTAATTTTTATCATCAAAATTGAAATACTGAGGTAGAACACAGCTAATGCAGAACTGAATTCTTCTATTGCACATCCAATGGTTCAAGCCTAAACTAGTACTATGACTTATCATTTACTATCTAAATTAATACGACATATAATTTACCATCTAGAGAGACATTACATGGTGAGAATAATTTAATAAAAGGTTTACTACAGATACTAGATAATGCTATTTCAATGGAACTGTAGCAATGCAGACAATTGTCGTAAAAGGTTTTAATGTAAACTGCCTTACTTTAAATTGAAGCTCATAATTCTTGGAGAATTATTCTCCTCCTATTTTTTAAAGCGTATTCTCCAAGTAGACAATTGGTTATCTCCCTCCCCTTATCAAACATCTGAGTTGGGGCGTCCTAAGAAGATTTATTCTTTACAATCAGTAAGTCCAGTTTTTCACATAGGTATTTGACAGGAGAGAGCATCTCCTGAAATTGAAACTGCTTTGCATCTTGTCACTTCTGGGGCAGAGCAGAGGGTAGCTGTTGTTGAGGCAAAATATTGGAAGTGTCCATCAGTTGCACCAAGATTCTCTTGAATTCTGATGGATTGGGAGGGCAAGCATATGAACCCTGGGGGCATGTATGACTGGCAAGCAACTTCTAGGAGTACACAAAGTTGGATGTGAAAAGCCCAGAATTTTTACATTGATGTGCTAGATGAAAAGGATCTTGAGAGTAATTGAGGTTTGCAATGCAGTGACTGAGCAGAAAGGGTTTTCTTAACATATGAACAAGATGTGGGAAATGAAGAGACTTAAGAATTTAGAAAATGAACATACTTTGATAAAGTATGGGAAGGAAAAGACACTAAAATAAGTATCAGTAATAAGTTAGAAATCAAAGTTATTTTTGTCAAGTGGCACTTGCTCTATTTGTGAAGTGACTGAGCAGAAAGGGTTTTGTTAGCATATGAACATAATTTGGGAAGTGAAGAGGTTTAAGAATTCAGAAAATGAACATACTTCAATAAATTCTGAGAAGGAAAATAAGCACTAATAAGTTAGAAAATAAAGTTATTTTTGTCAAGTGGCACTTGCTCTATTGTGAAGTGACTGAGCAGAAAGGTTTTGTTAGCATATGAACATAATTTGGGAAGTGAAGAGGTTTAAGAATTCAGAAAATAAACATACTTCGATAAAGTCTGAGAAGGAAAATAAGGACTAAAATAAGTCAATTTGTAATAAATTAGAAATAAAACTTCTTTCTGTCAATTGGCGCTTGGTCTATTGGTGAAGTTGAATGGCTCACAAAGAGCCCACCAGGGATCAATTCTTTCTAAACGCAAAAAATTGACACTCAAATGAGATGAGGCTGGGATCATGCCTTGAATGAATTTGGAAAAATTTTGTTTCTGTATTTGGTGGTGGCTTCATTTCAACAAGGGGACATAACAGTCCGCCCTTCCCAGGATTTACTTTCTAGGAACTCCTAGACTTACTAGGGTCCCAAATCAACCTTGGAAATTTGTAATTCCCAGGATGTAGTTAGCTTCTACTGTGTTATTCTGATATAATTAGGAGTTGAAAACTCTGAACCAAGTGATGCTTCTCCAACTATATCAGTTATGACCAATTATGTACTATAGTGATGTCCCTGAAGAGTTGTTGTTACTATGCTTGCCTCAACCTGTCTGCCAAGATAGTCCTTCAAAGCCATAATAAGGTTGGTGCTATTTGTATGTAACGCAATACTGCCTCAACATACCCTTGACCGCTTGTACTACCTTAACCAAAATGTTCATGGATGCTCCATCTTCTTGGAGAGTAGTATGTACAATTTGCCAATGCAGGCAATGAATCACTATACACTCTATTTGCCCAACCATGAGATGGAAATCTGCTGCAATTATACCCATGTATCCTCTTTCAAAGAAATAAGTTGCATGTGTCATTTCTTTCAACATTCCTCAATCTCTTATCAGTAAGAACATCCCAATAAGAACTATCCATAAAAGTATCTTTGAAGTAGTGATCTCCTGGGTTATCTTCCTCCGATTGCTAGTCATACACAACTCTATGAGGTATGACCGTGTTCCTACAGGATAGAAAAATCCAAGCAGCTTGCATCATATGCAAAATTTGAGGAATGTACCTATCTCCTTCCAGCATTGTTATATCCATGGATTCTCTATTACCTCTATCAGCACAAGCATGATAAGTAGATGGCTACCTACAAAGAGAATTATGCTGCTGTTCAAAATCAGCAGTAGGAGCAAGATGAAGTTGTGCCTTTATTGTACCAAGTATCTCGGAGTCCCCAACTTCTCTTGGTATCTCTATACAAGTTATTTCAGCCTCATGACATTAGTTGATTATGATCTTATCAATATGAAGTATAGCTGGCATTTGATGTTTATTGACTGAAACAGCCCTGTAGGTAAATTTTGGGTCAACTATTGGTTGACTCTTGTGTGCAAGAACCAAAATAATTCTTTCTACCAATGCTACCCTTTTCACTTATCCAAAATGTAAAATATAGGATTAATAAAGTTCTGAAGATAAATTCCTCATCTCCATTTCCAATAATGACAAAAAGATGTTCATTCTACAATAGATTCCCTTCATAAATAAGTGGTAGGAGTATGTTCTTATTATTATTATGTATGTTCTTATTATTATAATCCCATAAACTAATTCCCATCTGCTGTATGAATTTACATGCCCCAGTGTAAGTTTTGTAGGATGATGTTACCTTTGGAGCAAAGGTTCCATCCAATGAATACCATAACAAGAAGATGGGAAATTATGTACTATTGCCATTTCCCATAGAAGCAAGGGAGCCTTCACAAGTTACTCCTTGCTTAAAACAAATCTTTCTCATCCACCATCCTCTATCAAGTGGTCATCTTGGAGGTATGTTATGAAACAATATACTCTGCTCAACCCAAATACTATAAATTTTTTTGTCATTTATATATCTGGCATTATGTTTGTCTTTCAACTGTCGTTGGGAAACACTTGTATATGCAAAAGAATGTGTATTCTCCTCAGTAGATTCAGGCCTTGAAAAAGAATAAGAAGCCTTGAAAAAGAATAAGAAGAATTGAAAAAGAATAAGAAGAATTGGCCTGATCAAATTGAATGATATTATACACTGCCTTGATCCTCTGCTCTCTCATTACATATTCACCAAAGATCCTAGGAACGAAATTCAAACTCTTGATTGACATTGCTGACATCCAGGATGATAGTAAAATGTTGTATCCTCTGCCATGATGAATTACGAGAGTGCCTTGAATACCAAGATCCCATTCCTTTGTGCAAAGCCAATTCTATATTTGAGTAAAAGGGTCCAGATGTCCTTTACAGCAAGTTGTATCTTTCACTTTTTCCCCATGATTAGAGTACTTTCCATGATGAAAAAAATATTTAAAGTACAATGTAAAGTAAATCTATGCTAGTATCATCTGTTTCATATTTTAAATTATACTCATAGAAATGATTGGAATGCTTACCTTTTTCTTCCTTGATGTTAAACAGACTAACCTTTCCTAATCCTTGGTGGATAAAAGGATCAATCACTCCAACTTGCAAACCCAAGACTAATTGTTTTGTCATTGCCTTCTGAGGTTCCCATGCAAGATGTAGTACACCTAATTGTTGCCTAAACTCTTGCTTTTCCTTATCCATGCAAGCAAACTTTTCCTTAAAGTCCTATTGATGTTGTTTTTCTCAAGCAGCTATCAACTTAGATTATTTTGCCCTTCTTTGCCATACCTCACATAATTTCAAGTTTTGTGTTACATTGAGGTAAGCTTCCCTCTTTTTCCTGATTCGGAAGGATTTGGAGTGATAAACAATCCTTGTGACCTAAATGTATAGCATGAAGATTAGCAGAGGCAAATCCTGCATCCTTCATAGCTTTATGCTCCCCCACACTGCTACCTTGTAGATCAATTTCATCTCTGACTAGTATGGTGGATTCCTTCTGCTCTTGCTAGCTTATATGTTCCTTCTTAATTTTGGTAGCTCTCATTTTAACCCTTCTACTTTTGGTTTATGCTTTACAAATTCTTCCTTGACCCCTTACTCTTTCAATGTTGTATCTCATGTATCTGTCACTGGTTGCAAGGTCTGCTCAGGCTCTTCATTTGATTTTTCTAAATCATTTTTAGGATGGATTTTACTCTGTGGTCTCAACAAATCATGTATTCTTCTTACGACCCTTGGCTCATACTTTCTTTCTTCTCTACAAATGAAAGTGGGTTGTAGGTCTATCAACAAGCCCAATAACTGTTCTTTGTGTGTTACCATACTGATTTTTGTTGTTGGTTCCTAAAATGCTTGCCCCACTATTGTGATTTCTAGAAGCATTTGTATTATTCTGTATCATGTGAAGCATTTGATCGAATATATCTACCATTGTATCAACCCTTTGGGGAAAAAAAATCAGCAAACCAAAAGTTCAGGATTTTTTGAAAAAATCGGATTTGAAAAAAAATGTAAAAAATAGTAGAAAAAGAGACAAATGCTACTCTTTTTTGAAATTTAAGGTCATTTCCATAGCATAGAGATATAGAGAGCAAATAAAATAGAGATTTTAACCCATGAATTGTAGAAAGCTTGCATGTTGTTAATCAAGTTTATGTTTGTTGAGCTTAAAGGCATCTGCTTCTTGCTTAGGTTGTGAACTAAAGATCATTTGGAGCACCTCCTACAATAGAGTAGTGTATATGTGAGATACAGAATCAATTGTAATGTAAAATCTTTGCAGAAATGACAACTGAAAAAAGTGGAAAAGGTTAGTGTATGACGGAGTCATAAATGATACAAGTGACCAAATGCTTTGAGAAGGCAATGACATGAATGAAATAAGGCAGAGGATGAAAAAGTGTGATAAAATAAAGGATTGGCTAAGGGTTAAAATCTTAGGCAGATACTCTTTAAAGTTGTGCAAGCTTGAAATCAATGACAGTGCATTACCAGTCCAAGAGAATGGTTAAAATCTTAGGCAGATACTCTTTAAAGCTGTGCAAGCTTGCAATCAGAGAATATAGTCTGAATTCAAGGTAATGCACTGTCTCTGATTTCAAGCTTGCAAAATGAAGTCTTTGAATTACAGACATAATCTGCATGCTTGGCATAAAAATGGGTGCGGGATTGAAATCTTTCAAGAGCTATTTTAAAAGTTTCGAACATGAAGTGAAATTATTTTTAATATTCTCTATGTAAAGTAAAGTGCCTATAGGCTATGCAGGTTATCGATTTAGTATTAGACATTTACATACTTTCATTTCATTGCTGCAGTCATCATCAATGAGGAACCTTATCATTTTTCATTTTGGAATAGTACAACCTTGGACATTTTGCAAGAGTTAGCTAAAATACTAGACCAAAACATGACAACCCTGCAACCTAATAGGGGGAAGACTATAACTGATTTGACTTGACATTTAAATGATGATTAATCTATGACAAAAAGAGAGACAAAGTAGTATGATCATTGATTTTTGTATAGGTACCAAAAATGTTTTTTCTTTTGGGACCTTGGGACAAACTTGGGCCATATGAAGACTTCAAAATATCTAGGAAGAATTCGATCAATGTTTTATCTGAGGGCAATAGAGTCAAACCTATCACCTAACATCTAAACATACAATGAACTTAAAATGATACAATAAATTTATTTACAATTTGGACTGATTTGGTGTAGACTGCTCATTCTTTTTGCAGGTTTCATATGTAAAATTTTGACTAACTTGGTCATCAAAATTAGCTTCTAAAGTTTTCTTGGCATGGAGGTGGTAAATGCTATAACCATTTATAAGGTCACCTTACACAGGAACAACTAGTGTAAATGGTTGAAATTGCTTATTTTGATTAATGAAGAATCCCTTGCTTTATTTTACTGTGGTTTACTTTATTTTAGGGTGTATTGACAAGACTGCAAGCTTAAAGTTCAAAGCAGAAAGGAACCTGTTCATGCGTGTATGTAGGGCAAACTGTAGAGTCGACAGCGGTCACCCTTAACTTATCGCGACCCTGATTTATTGCAGAAAACGCACCAAATTTAGAGTTTTTAATGCAGGATTTGTTAGCGCGATTTATGGCAATTTTTTCACGATTTTAACAAAAAAAAATCGTGAGTTTCAACAATTTTTTGCCATTCAATGGTATACAAAAAATCCCCAAAAAAATCGGCAAGCCTGAGAATTTTTTTAAAATTGCAAAAAATCGCGATTTTTTTAGGATTTTTGCTTCTATGGACTTCCATACTCCTTAAGGATTAGTTAGTAAGATATTTTCTCAATGATGCTCCTCCTCCTTGCTTGGTCTCTCTTAAATACACTTTTCCTCCAATAGACACAACTCTTCACATGCCCCTTGATATTATTAAAAGTAAAACTTTAATTATAGTTTTCATTTTATAATATTAATTAATCTCTTTTTGGAAGTAATGATTTCTTCACTTGTTCTCAATTGCAGAAACCAATACTTCGATCTATATTCTTTGACTACAACTTAATATGAAAGTAGCAATATTGCCAAATGAAGCAACTTCCTTAACCGGTGACTATCTTGATCATGATTTTAACCCTTGACCAGTGACAATTTTCTTTGACTATGTTGCCTTTCGAATCCTCTATGAATCTCTTCCTTATTTATTTCCATGATTCAAATTTTTCCTTCTATGATTTATCTTTTAACAGTGGCAAAAAGGTAGCTTTACCAATCTGACTCGGTGATTCCTTCAAACTTACAATTTCCTTAACTTCCTTGACGATGTTTTGTTTGACCATATTTGGCAAAGACTTCATTTCAAAAATGGGGCATTACGCTTATGACATTTAATATTAAATGGGATCAGTTCTAGTAAGACTTGGGTATTAAAAGGAGGTTTCAGGTGGCAATTTGAAAAAGGAGCAATTAGATAAAAGGAGGCTTTTTATGAAACTAAGGATCTTTTACATTTTGAAATAAAAACTATTCTATTCCTCTTGGGTGATTGCATAACAGCAGAAAATTGCAGATTTGGGAACGGAAATCTTTAGATTTCAAATTCCAAGCATGTAGTATTTTTATTTCAGTGGACAGATTCATACAGAATCTGTACCTGTGCATTCAAAGGGATTCTAGTTGAAGTTTTTGAATGGTTTGGCTAGGGTTTGGCCTAGGAAAATTCATGAGCAACCTATTATTCTTTGTAATAAATCATAATCATTCTGTAGATGCAAATACCAAGTGCATTCTTTTCAATTTATCGTCCTATCCATTTTTTTGTGATTTTCCTTGCATTGTAGCCCATTGTGTCATATCCTCATTTCAAAGCTAAAGAATTAATAATATTATTTTAAGTTGGTCCAAAATTATGTATTTAAGGACAACTTAATAATATTATTATGATTCATTTTTAAAAAAAATTGAACACTTAATTATAGAAGTATTTTTAAATACTTTGGAGGGAAATTTTATCCAAGGGCCTGTTCTTGGAGAGGTTTAAAAAGGTGGTGCTTGCCTTCATTTGGCATCTAGATTTCATTTGGCATTCTTCATTTTGGAGCATTCATGCTTGAATTTACAACCGAGGACGAAGACCCTCATTTCCTTCTAGGGTATCCTCACACAAGGGTTGCATTGGAGCTGATTTTGGAGAGTCCATGTCAAGTTACCAATTTGGGCAATTTGACACCATGAGCACAATCACTAATTTCAGAGTTTACTCTTATTTTGGTGAGCCATTAATCATCTACAGCACTGGACATCATTCACTAGGAATGATCACAACTGTTACGAGGAGTTCTAGATTGTTTGCAACTTACAATTCATCAAGGAAGGGCAATTGACACTTTGCATAAGCTCAGCTATAAAAGGAGATTCCAGAAGTTGTAATTTGTTGATCTTAGCTGGCTGCCATTGTTCTTCACCCTCATGTGCCACCATACATCAATAGACCGAGGTCTGATCATCTGTGCCTATTAATATTACCAATGCTGTACCATACAATGGTTTCAAGATTGTTGTCACTAGATCACCAGGGGAAGATTATAGACAACAAAGAAGACTGATCACAGCTATAAGAAGTTGGGGCTTGTTGCACTTCCAAATCTGATCACAGGGTCATCCTTGATTAAAAAAATTGTAAATATTTGAGGTTGATTGCAGAGCTATCGACACCATAAATTGAAGGCAAACATCTATACCAAGGAGCTGCATCTTGCCTACAGCTATATTTGATCGCTACCATCAGGCACTCATCATCTCAAGGCTTTGATCCACTCATCACAACACCCACCCCTCAACAAGTAGTCAACACTTACATCAAATCTACAATATAATATTCAATGAGCTGATATTTGCAATATGTAACTCTGAGATTTGTATATTTCAACATCTAGCATTTGTAAATCAACCATCGTTTTGATGTAATACAATTCAAATCCAACCAAGGAGGTTGTTTAAGAAGTTGATTGATGGTTTTGGAGTATTTATTTTCATTTCCAGTTTACTTTTCTCTTTTATTTGTTTCAAAATATCAGAAAAATACAAAAGAAAAATCATATATTCTAGATTGGGACACTACAATACTATCAAAGCAATGATCTTGCTACCCTGGGTGGGAAGAGCTAAACTTGTTGGATACAAATTTGATGCAAGCTAATGCAAGAGAATTCAGATATCATCAGAGGGAAAAAAGAAAGAAAGAAGTCATGGCTGACCACGAAAAGAGAAAAGAAATGAATTTGCAGGAAACTATTAATCTTAGTCAGAAGGAATTAACCAGGGAGTTCCAAAATTCCATGAGGGAGACTATGTCAGATATAGCACAGGCCTTACAGAAATTGAATCAAAATCTAAATGCTTCCAAACCAATTCAAAATAATAAAGGGGAAGGAAGTAATTTAGCCAATGATAGGGTTTCAAACAACCCTCCCACAAGGACTTTCTGGGTTAAGTTTCTAAGAAGGGAAGAAGAACCACTAGAGGAGGAACATCAATTTTAGCCTCACATGGTAGATGATATGGCCAGGTATCATGAGGAGTATAATGCTCTAAGTCGGGCAGTCTGTAATCATTTATCCTTTGGCGAGTTCTATAAATTGAGGAACAAAGAATGGGTATAGGAGAGAAAGAAGAAACCAATTCAATCAGCCCCAAAAAGACATACAACATCAAACAAAGAATGGGCATAGGAGAGAAAGAAGAAACCAATTTAATCAACCTTGAAAAGACATTCAATATCAATTGGGTAAAATCATCATACCTACATATGATAGATAAGGCAATCAAGTTCCCTGCCCTCCACCTAGAAGGTGTGGCTCATGAGTGGCAGTACCATGGCAGGGCGACTCAAGGGCATAACTCTATCACCACCTTAGAAGAATTCAGTCAAAGGTTAACAGAGAGATTTGACAGGAAGGATCCGTAAGTTCATTTTAAAGAGCTAGAACAATGAAACAAGATGGAACAGTGGAAAACTATGTGGCTAAATTTCAGAAATCATCTATGATGGTGCCAGATGTGACAGAAGGAAAACTTACTGTGCTATTTATAGGACTAACTAAACCTCTCAAGGGTTTGGTTAAGGCTTTTGATCTAGTACCCTTGCAGAAAGCCATCAAAAAAGCCTTGAACTTGGAAACTTCAATTGCTAAGAACAAGTTTTAGTACAAGGAACCACCTCTAACACCACAGAAGAACCATTTTAGAAGAAGTCTCTTCTCTGAAAAGCATGCCAAAGAATATCAACAAAGAAAGACACCAAAAATGAACTTAGAAGGAAGAAATTGTGTCTCTTGCAAGGAGCCAAGGAGACCAGGTCATTGATGCCTTATCCATCGTCAGGTACACTACATAGAGGTACTCCCGAATGAAGAGTTAGAAAAAATGGATCCAAAACTAGAAGTTGAGAAAGAACAAGAGGAAGAGACTCAAGAGAGCAACCTTGCTTCACTTTCAGGTGCTCCTAAGTATCATCCATTCAAAGTTTGTGGGATTGTGCATGAGTGAAAGATTAAAGAAGAGCATATTCAGAGTCAGTGACATTCCTTGTCTACTCCAAGTCAAAGGTGGGCAGGTACAATCATGTATCACATCATAGGCATCCCAAATGTTTGAATTTGTATTGTTCATACTCCTTTGTTATTTCTCCTCAAGTGGCCAAATTGTTTTTCGAAAAAGTGATTAAGTTATAGGGATACTTAACAATGTTATGGATGATGGAAATAGTAGATCCCATAGTGCTTTTTGACAAAAGTTGTTTCACTTGACAGGCACAAGATCCAAACTTTATGGACACTACCAGTATAATTCGTCATGTTGGCATGATGATACTTGAGTATCCGAGCTTGCAATTGCTTGAAGACAAACAATTCTAAGAAAAATGGATTGTTATGTCCCCTTTTTAGAGCTAAAAAATTAATAATATTATTTTAAGTTGGACCCAGAAATTTTATATTTAAAAGGCAACATAATAATATTATTATAATTAAATTTTTTAAATGTGTTTTTAAACACTTAATTATAAAAGGTATTTCTAAACATAGAAGCATAAATCGCCAAAAAATCGGCTAAATCGCGATTTTGAAAAAATCTGCAGGGTCGCCGATTTTTTCCCTGAAAAAATCCCGATTTTTTGGGCAGTCAACGCTGTCAAAAAATCGTTGAAAATCGGCTAAAAATCGGGGTATTTTCGACCAAAAATCGGCAAAAAATCGTGAAAAAATCGCGTTTGAAAAAAAAACCCTAAAAAAGACGCGTTTTTGCTTTTATATATCGCGTTTTCTCCTTTTTAAAGCACGAGTCGAGGGTTTCTGATGTGCTGAAGGCGGCTGAGTCGAGGGTTTTTAACTGACGAGAATTTCTGGCATTTTTCTGGGCGCGTTTTGGTTCTTTTTCTGGGCGCGTTTTTCTGGGCACTGACTCTCAGGTAGGTCGCCATAAGAAAAACTTTTCTCTGAGCTCGCCACTAGTACTGTTTGGAACTTACTGGTCATGTGGTTTTGTGCGAAGCTAAACAAAGATTACAATTGTGACAAGTATGGTGATGTGTAAGAGCAAGACACAAATAAGATTTCATATCTTATTTCATTTGCTATAAAGGAACATTAAACTTTGAGCTAGTCAATACAATTTTCAACAATTATTTGTTTCAAGCAGTCTTCTTCTCACAATTTTTGTTGAAGTTCATGTTTGTTTTATCGCTGTTCCACATTCTTAATAGGTCACACACCTATAAATTTGAGTTGATAGCCTTAGATTGAGTATTATTGAACATTGAAATACGTAACATGTATTGAACACTGAGATACATAAAATTGTGACAGAGTTTCTCGGCAGTAGTGGGCCCAAATGGGAGTGGGAAGAGCAATGTTATTGTTGCAATGCTCTTTGTTTTTGGCAAGCGTGCCAAGCAGGTGAAGATATACAAGTTTTTTTTATTTTATCTTGTATTTAATTTCAAAGTTTCTAATGTAACGTGCTGTTGCTTAATGCATTTCTGATTTCTTCAGTCTTCTTGTCATCTGTAACAATGTTTTTGACTGTTGTTGGGACAGATGCGGTTGAACAAGGTGTCAAAACTTATTCATAACTCTACTAATCATCAGAATCTTGACAAAGCAAGTGTATCAGTGCATTTTCAAGAAATAATTGATCTGGTATTTAACTTAACCTGTTTTTGACATACAATGATTTGTCATTGATATTCTGCAAATGCCATTTATTTCATGTTCAGTATTCTCTTTGTATTTGTGGATCAGACTATATTAAGTTTCACACAGCTATCCTGAGGATATAATAGACGAGATTGCTCATGTTCTCCAGTTCTTATAAAGTTAAAACTATTTTTTTCCCATTTAAGTTTCTATTTGAAGAATACCATGTTTTGAGATTCATGGACACTTTTAGATTATATCTGACTGAAATGGTTTTCTGATGTCCTATGACCTATCTGATGATTTCCATTTTAAAATCCTATCTGATGATTTATCCTTTCTCAGTTTTTTCTGCTTTCTGTGGATCTTAATTAGCCATCGAGTCTTTATAAATTTTTTCTTGTCATGTTTATTTCCTAATTACTCGTAGTCATTGACTTACCTGTTTATTAGAAGCTGAGAAGCAATTTTTGAGTTTGCAGAAATAATAAGATGAGAACCAACTATATGTCAAGAAATTGTTTAAAAATAAGCACTGGTCCTTTCTAGAGAGATAACATGATTTTACCCAAACCTGCAACACTAGAAATATCAGAAAATTACCGTATTACTTCACAAAAAGTTCAATAAATTCTAATAAAATGGATCTATACTTAAACTTAATTGAAATCATTTTCTAATTTCTAGAGTTCTATTTCAACAAATTCTCGGAATTGAAATGAATATGTCAATAATTTCATTAATTCCAACACTCCCTTTCAGTAATGAAATGAAGACTATGATGTCTAGTGCATCCTTATATATTATAAATTTTATTTTTCATTCTTACAGTCAAGCATCTGTATCTTTTAAGACCTCAAGAACCTCTCCTTATTCAACATCTAAATGGAGGCACATCTAAATGTGCTTTAATGATCCCAAAATATCTAACCTTTGAGTTTCATATGAGTAGTTATGTGTTGTTGTTTTTTTCAATTTGTGTATTTTAGAATTAAGTTATCTCATTTCTTTTTACATGTTTTTTTAAAAAATCATCTCAATAAAATTTAGTTATAGATAATTTTAAGAATATTTTGAAGGTGAGCTAGCATTACTCTAGTTATCTTCTTGTATGCTTTGTTTAACATGCACAATTTCAATTTTGTAATAAATTCTTAACTGCATCATTTAACATGTACAACTTCAATTTAGAGTTGATTGGGATATTAGTTTAAACTTCTAACTTATCAATATTATAAATAGAGGTCAAAATTTATACATTAGGTGCATTGGTTTTCTTTTTCTGTCTTCTCTCCTAACTGTCCACAAAGTAGACTGAATAAAAAATGTTTATTGCAGATTTGATCATAATGCCACGTCAAAAAGACTTTGCATGGTCACATTGTACTTCAGTTAGGGGTACAACGAAGGTTAAATGCAACTGGTGTAAAACTGATATCAATGGGGGCATTTATCGTTTCAAATGGCACTTGGCAAAAGAGCCAGGGAATAACAGCAATCCTTGTCCTGGATGCCCTGCAGATGTCACACACTAGGCACTACTGGCTCTTCATGCGATTCCTGAGAACAAGGCAAAAAAGGCAAGAACCGGGGTTGAAATAGGTTCTAATTCTACAAATAGTAGAGGGAATCAAAGTCAGGATGATGATGCAAGTGAGTTTTTGAGGGAATCAGGGTCAACACCTCCTTCTACAGCGCGTGGCCCAAACACAAGTGGAGGAAACATTAATGCTTTCTTTGCACCTCGTACTACACCAGGAGCACAAACCACTTTGGAGAGTACAGGATGGAGGAAGAATGTCCATGAACAAGCAAGGAAGGCGATTGGAAACTTTTGGTACTACTCTAGCTTGCCATTTCATGTTGCTAGATCGCCATATTGGCAAGGTATGGTGGATGCTATTGCAGGTGCGGGTCCTGGGTTCAAAGCCCCATCTTACGAGAGCTTGAGGGTTGGTATGCTCAATGATGCAGTACGAGATGTTAAAGATGTTACAGAGCATAAAATAGAGTGGGAAAAGACTGGTTGCACCATAATGTCAGATGGATGGACAGATAGAAGGAATCGAACCCTCATCAACTTTCTTGTCTCTTGTGAGATTGGCACTATATTTTTGAAATCCCTGGATGCATCCGATACTATCAAATCTGCAGCTGCATTGTTTCAGATGTATGATCTTGTGGTAATAGAAGTTGGGCCACAAAATGTGGTTCAATTTATTACAGACAATGCTGCAGCTTGTGTAGCCGCTGGTAGACTCTTGACAGACAAATACCCGTCTATATTTTTTACCCCATGCGCAGCACATTGCCTTGATCTAACCCTTGAGGACATTGGAAAACTTGAATGGGTTAAGGAGGTATTGCAAAAGGCCCGCAAGGTTACAAAATTCATTTATAATCACACGAGGGTTTTGTGCATGATGCGTACTTTCACAGAAGGCAAGGAGCTAGTTCGCCCAGGGGTGACAAGATTTGCAACACAATTCCTTGCACTACAGACTCTATGCCAACAAAAAATGAATTTGAAACGAATGTTTGTTTCAAATGAGTGGGAGTCGTCTGCCTTCGCAAATCTAGTAGAAGGCATAGCAGTGGCAGGCTATATGTACTCTTCTAGTTTTTGGGATGCAGCTGAACGAGTTGTAGAGTTTTCAGAGCCTCTAGTAAAAGTCTTAAGACTAGTGGATGGGGATAAATCCCCCATGGGTTATTTGTATGAGGCCATGGATAGGGCCAAGGAGGTGATGAGGGGTAGGATGCAAAATGACAGGGACACTTATATGCCGTTATGGGACATAATTGATAGAAGATGGGATCAGCAGATGCATTCTCCTCTCCATGCTGCAGGATATTATCTTAATCCAAGTTTGTTCTATGACTCTTCATTTAGAAATGATGATGGTGAGGTAACACAGGGCTTGTTCATGTGCATGGAAAAAATGCTTTCTAGAGAACAATTAAAGGGAGCTATGGGAGAGTTAGCAACATACAAGCAAGCAAGGGGTTTTCTCTCATCTATAGCCGCCATCGAAGGCAGAAATACCTTGCTACCAGGTAGATTCTATAAACCTGTGATAGTCTCTATTTTGTGGACACGATGATTATTTTAAGATATTCTTACATGATATCATCTCCATGTAATGTGTTTTTGCAGCACAATGGTGGGATTATTTTGGTCATGAAACCAAAAACCTTAGATGGATGGCGAGACGCATTTTGAGCCAGCCATGTAGTTCATCTGCTTGTGAGCGTAATTGGAGTGTTTTTGAACACATACACTCCAAGAAACGCAACCGGCTAACACAACAACGAATGAGCGACTTGGTGTTTGTTCACCACAACCTCCGCTTGAAGATGAAGAAAGCTCAAGGTTAGACTTTCAATATACTTGTAGTTAGTTGAAATTGTATTCATTATCTTTTTCACTTGTAAGGCCAAGACTAATTCCTTCATGGGCTGCAACAGGTACTGTTGAGGATGATGACCCAATTGACCTTGATGAGATTGATCCAGATAATGAATGGATTGCTGCTGACGAAGATTCAGATTCTATTGCACCTCAGGATTTCGATATACTAGAGGAGGCTGGACTGCCTGGTCAAATATATGAGGATTTGGTTAGAAGCACTGCAGTAGGAGCTTCATCATCAAGGCCTACTACCCTCTAGCGTTGTTGTCATTGGCTACATTTTTTTTTGTCACTTTGTACTTAGATTAGAGGTTGATTTTGTACAAAGTTACACACTATTGTAATTGACATTTTGTCATATGTCAACATCTACTTTTATTTATGAGAACTGAGGAGTATATTTTGTGCAATGCAATGTAATCAGCGATATGAATATATACAAAAAATATCTATTTTCTATTTAAAATCTCTGTTTTATTTGCTCTCTATATCTCTATGCTATGGAAATGACCTTGAGTTTTTAGAAAACATAGGTTTTGTCTATTTTTCTACATTCCTTTACATTTTTTTTCAAATCCGATTTTTTCCCGATTTTTTCACGATTTTTCAAAAAATCCTGATTTTTTGGTTTGCCGATTTTTTCCCCAAACGATTTATGCTGCTATGTTTCTAAATACTTGGAGAGAAATTTTAGTTCAAGGGCCCATTTATGGAGAAGTTTAAATAGGTAGCACTTGGCTTCATTTGGCGTCTAGATTTCATATGGCATTCTTCCCTTTGGAGCATTCATGCTTAAATTCACAACTAAGGATGAAAACCCTTGGTTGTTTGGAGGTCTTGGCAGACAAAAACCCTCATTTCCTTCTAGGGCATCCTCACATAGGAGTTGCATTGGAGCTGATTTTGGGGAGTCTATGTCAAGTTTCTAGTTTGGGTGATTTGATACTAAGGGCAACATTGTTGATTTCAGAGAGTTTACTCTTATTTTGGTGAGCCATTGATCATCCACAGCACTCAACATCATTCTTCAAGAGTGATTGCAGCTGTAATAGGGAGTATTTTGGATTGTTTGCAATTTACAGTTCATCAAGGAAGGGTGATTGACACCTTACATAAACACATCTGTAAAAGGAGATCCCAGAAGTTGTCATTTGCTGATCCTAATTGCCCATCGCTGTTCTGCACCCTCATTTGCTGCCATACAGCAGTAATTTGAGATCTGATCATCTGCACCTATTGATATCACCGGTGCTGCACCATACAGTGGCTTCAAGATTGCTGTCAATAGTTTGTCAAGGGAAGACTGCAAACAACAAGGAAGATTGATCACAGAAAATAACAGGTTGGGGTTAGTTGCACTTCCAGACCTGATTGCAGTGTTATGCAAAATCAGAAAATTTGTAAATATTTGAGGCTGATAGCAGACCTGTCAGCACAAGAAATTGAAGGCAAACATCTATACCAAGGAACCACATCTTGCCTGCAGCTGGATCTGATCCCTACCATCAGCCACTCATCATTTCAGGGGTTCAATCCACTCATCAAAGCACCCCTCAACAAGTGGTCAACACTTACATTGGATCCGCTGTATAATATTCAGTGAATTGATATTTGTCATATATAATTCTGAGATTTTTAAGTTTCAGCATCTACGGTTTGTAAAGCAACCCTTGCTTTGATGTAAAGTAACTCAAATTTAATCAAGGAGCTTGTTTTAAGTTGATTGAAGGTTTTGGAGTACTTGTTTTCCTTCCAGTTTACTGTTCAGTGTTCTCTTTTACTTGTTTCAAAATATCAGAAGAATACCAAAAAAATCATATATTTTAGATCGGGACATTACATATTGAAATAATTTTTTGAAAATTACAAAAAAAATATTGTTGTTCAAATTCTGTATGTTGGAAATTCTTTTTTATTGTTTAGGAATCTGCATGTTATAGTATATTTTGGATGGGGATTTTTACAAGCTGTAGAAAATAAGCACAACTTCCATTCAAGAGAAATGCTGTTGTAAGTACTAAGGCCTAAAGGTCTATATCTAACTACTTTACTTATATGACTCGATTCACTTTATATGCATGGAATAAATACTTTTTGCACACCAACCATATCCTAACAAACAAAAAAATATTGAAAATGGAAATATCGACCAAAAATGTGGGTTGATAGACCAACTACCTTAAAACGTAATTCAGTCGACCCACAAGCTTATAGCTGGGATAGAGGACTGAAAAATGTGGGTTGATGGACCAACTACCTTAAAATGTAATTTGATGGACCCACAAGCTTATTGCTGGGATAGTCGACTGATTACCTAGAAAGGTAGTTTCTCATACTCCACTTTTGCCCATTAATCCCAACAAGTCTAGATACCTAAAAAGATAGACTATAGTAGCATGATAATAAGGCATATTTACCACCTGAATATAGAAATACAACATTTAAATAATATCCATCAAGAAGGCAGAGAAGATATAATGACAATATCAAGGCATTGAAACGACCAGAGTCAAATTCTTGCATGGTTCCCATACATATTATGGAAAAGTAAAATATACATAATGCAGAAAAATAGAATGATTTATCAAAAAAAAAATAACAATTGTCTATAAAGATTTATGAATAACAAAAGAGGGATCATTTTCCCATCCCCCTATCTTGTAAAGTTTAGAGAGATTAAACATCAAATAAGTTATGCAAAAATACATTGGGGTTATGAAAATTACCAGCACTACCAGTAAACCCAGACACATATTCACGCCTTTTATACCCTGCTGCTACATATTCACTCTGAAAAATCAATTTTGTATTAGTCGATGAAATACAGCAAGCCATTTAAATATCCTAAGCAGAAAAAATACAAGCACTATGTATTCAATTTCATTAAATGTTCTAAAACATTTTAAAAAACAGATCAAAAAATAAATTACATACCATCTAACAACAATAAAGCATCCCATGGTCAACTTTCATATAGGTAAGAAGTTCAATCTCATCAACCCATATTTCTTTTACAATTATTCAAACTCCCAAAGGCAAGTGACTGACATAAAAATATTAAAGAAAAACTATGACAATGACAACTTGGCCTTCAATAGTGTTGGAAATATTGTCATTGATGTCAGAGGCACTCCATGGAGATTGTTGGAAATATTGTCATTGATGTCAAAGGAGAGATTGGATTTGAAGAAATGAGTTGGTTAGTGAAATCATAGAAGGATTAAAAGAAATGCAAAAGATAAATAGGGATTTCTATTGAGTGGTTCTTCCACATCAGAGATGATACATTAGGTTGACATACATCAGCGTAGTCATATTGCATGGGAACTTGTAGTTACAAACAAATTCCAAATTGATAGAATCGCATGAATACAGAGACTCGAAATGATTTCAAAGAGCCATTGAAATAGTGAACTTCTGTTTCTCATGAAGGAGAGATCGGCATCAGAAGAAAAATATCAAACTGTAAATTCAAACTTTGCATAGGCAGACTTCCTCAGAGATCACAATGACTTTGCTGGTTGATATAGTAATGCTATTATCATTGGATTTGAGTGATCATATTATAATGAAAATTAAATATGCTTTAAATGTGATTAATTGATGTAGTGGTATGTGGATTATTGTTTCATGATATTGAATTAAAGAAGCAGCAATTATTAAAGAGGACAGAGATTATGCTTTACAAAAAGCAAATAAGACAAAGACCGGATAAGATTAAAAAAAAAGCAGATAAGACAAAATAAAGAAAAGGACAAAAGTCATATAAGACAAAAGAAGACAGTAAATATAAAAAGACAGAAAGCAGCGATAATAGACAGCATATTAAGACAGCGATTACCTATTAAATAAGGCAGCAATTAATTATACAAGGCAGCGATTATCTTAGAGATGATCATGTGTTATCAAGGTGTTATATGAAAGCAGCGATCATGTGTTAATGAGAAATTGGATTAGTTAATTACGAGGAGCAGCAAGAAACAAAGGGTATGTCTCTTCAAATGAACATCTTTTTAAGAGACGTATCTCTTTATAAAGATATGTAGATATAAATAAAGTTTATGAAATAAAAAGAGTGTGTGAAAGTGAGAGTGCAGTACAAAGAATAATATTTAAAGATCATTATAAGAGGAATATAAAAGAGAGTGTGGGGCAATGGAGTGAAGAGAATATATATATGAAGATCATTCAGGTAGAAGAAAACTAAGAAGTGCAGCAATGAATATTAATAAGAATAGAATTATATGAAGGAAGCGATAGATATTAAAAGAAGAGATTCATATTAATGAATGTAGTGCATAGGAATACGTGCAGACCTAAAAGAGATGTGTTGAATGATAGAAATACAATATAAAGAGGTATATGCAGATTTATGAAGAGAGTGCATGCAGATTTAAGAAAGGGATTGCATATGTTAATTTGTCAAAAGCATAACATCTACAAGAAGATTTTTATGAAGACTTAGAGAGAGTTTGTCATCCATTGAAAAAGATATATTTTATGAAGCAGATATTATGAAAAATAAATTTCACGGAGTAAATCAATAATGAACATATGTGAGGTGGGTAGTGGAAAAAAGATATATTATATCCACACTTACAGATCTGTGAATGGAAAGGTAAGAAGGAATTCTTTGTAAGAAGAAATAATGCAGATTTGAAAGGGAATGAAATCTGAAGATTATTCAAATGTTGAAGCATTTATGAGTGAGGATAAATGACACATTTGTGGAAGATATAAAAGATAGATCCATGCAGATATAGAAGAAGATTGTGCTAAGATGAAGAAAAAGATCTTGCAGAAATAAAGAAAGAGTTTGGGCAAATATAAAAGGAGAAGTCTATGCAGAGATAGAAGAAAAGATAGTGCAGATATAGAGGAGAAATTTGTGACAGATCTAAAGATGAAAGAGAAGGCAGATATTCGCAAGGAGATATTGATCTTATTCCGTAGAAGGCTGGTGCCTTGAAAAGGGGTTGGTGTCTCTAGTGGGTTGGTGCTCACAAATTGAATGAGGGATTGATGCCTCTAGTAGGCTGGTGCCTACAAAATTTGTAAAAAGAAGATTAATAAAAGCAATATTTTTGCCATGATTTTCTCCCGCAAGGGTTTCCACGTAAATGTTGTGTTCTACTTGTATCGTGTAATTGTTGCATCTTATATTGTTGAATTTGTGCAATTGATATGCTTATGGTATTAAGTTTTAAAAGGTAAAAGTTTCTATTATACTGATTCACCCCTCCCCTCCCCCTCCAACCCACTGTCTCAGTATTATCATGTGCTCATCAAATAGATCAAAAATAGCTTGACACCTCTTACAATTCTTAAATAATACTATCCCTAGCATCACAATGTTAAACAAAACCTTTAACAGAAGCTGGGTTTCATTTTCATTTTGTAAACTTAACATGATCCAATCATTCACATACTATGATTTTCCCAGGGCAAATAAACAGCCTAGGCATTTACTTTCTTCCCCAATTTTACATATAAAAATAGCCAAAACCATATGTAAATTCTTTATGTGATATTTTTCGGTTATGTCCAAGATTTCAATGGTTATGACCTAGTAATGTTAATCAATCTCATTGTAGGAACAAGAGCATTTATAGAACCAAAAAAGCATTTACAAAAACATGCCCAGCATTTCTGAGTCAAAATGATAAGAATGGATTTGATGACCACTTTCCATTTTATTAATTTTTATACTAGAGAATATGTTGATAACTTGTTAAACTGTGGGACGGAGTCTCAATTTAAGGAAGTTCATAAAATTGAAAGTATGTAAATGACCAGTACATAATTGTCACCAAATGAGATATGAATCCACGTACTTAAATAATCATTTACAATTTATTATGAATATGAAATGAACGTCATATTGTAGCCTTTAGGGAGCAGCTGCTCCGAACTATAATATAATCAGTAGTGTATCATACATCCAGTCTAAAAATAGATTAACTTGGTTTTCTATTGTACTTGATGGGATTAACGTCCTGTTTTCTATAATAAAAATATTTACAGTTATCAAAAGGAAGGGCCTTGATAAACATAGGTGGCCATTAATACCTCAAACTACAATAAAGTATCATTGGCGAGTAATGTCTTCTAGGTTTCTTGTTGAAAAGAAAATCATGAGAAACTACCCCACAAAAACTCCCCAGATTTTGGGGATGTTGGATTACAGCTGGGGATTTGACACTAAATATAAAATATACATGTAAATAATATTTGAAAGTTCAAAATTACACAAAATACTTGTTATAAACAAAGGAGCTGAAATTAAATAAGTTTGACATCTTTCAAATAATATGCATCCGCAAGAGCTCATAAACAGAATTGATCAATAACCCTAATCAGAAATTGATTCTTCTATTCATTACAAATACAAGTCAAATTTGAGTCCTGAACTAAACTACAGATTTTACTCAAATTACAAATTGAACTCAAACCAATTAAATCCAAAACTTAGAAACCTTTAAAGTTTACAGTATTAAAATATGAAAAAGAACTTATGAACAAGGGTTTAGAAACAAAACCCTATGAAAGCACATTTACACAGAAGACCACTTTTCTACTCATCTAAAATAAAATCCAAATGTGACATAAAAAAAAGACTTACAAACCAAATTTTCAATTCAAGAAAAAACTCACAAAAATAACAAAGAACTCAAAATGCTATTCTATGCTAATTAGATGTCGGCCTGCGAAGGGCTTCTGGTGCTCCAAATAAGATGACTTGCTCCACTCAATAAGGATCTGCAAAGCTGGCTGGTAGCATACATAAATTTGATGCTTGCCCTATAGAAACAAATAATAATAAAATACTAAAAAAGAACAAAATTTAAATTCCACATTCCCTCCCCACCTTAAGCCTTAACATTTCACCCTACTCCCTAAAGCTCCTACCTCTCCCTCTTCTTACCATCAAATCCAATATTGTCGCCATTACAATCAAAGGTGTGGAATGTCACTTCATCTCAATTCAGATAAGACTATGGCAGATCCCAAGGTATTCAAAGCTATTCCACCTCAAATTGCCAATACTCCTGCATCACTAATAATGGCCTTGTAAGGATTTGTGGTTAGTTTAAAAAGCATGCATTCTCTATAAGAGCATAATACATGTTCTTCATGACTGAGGGTGGTGACATACAAGTCTGAAGGGTGATGTCTGTATGTAAAGTTTTCCAAGAGGAACTTCTGCATTTCTCTCAGCTCCTGGTAAGGCTAGTTAATAATTTTTCTTTGCTCCCTCCCTTCATTTACCTATTTTCTGTGGGATGGACTTGAATTAGTCTGCAACCATAGCAACAGTTTACTGCCTGCTGTTGTCTTTGAAGCCTCTGCATTTCAAAATTCCTGTCTTTTAGCTCTGTGTGCATGTTTCGAATGGATAAGATACATCTTCTGAAAAAGAGACAAAAGATAAGAATAAGAATGGGCCTGCATTTTCCTGTATTCTGCCTGCTTGACTTTTCTGTACCAGCGTACAGGAGACAAAGCAAGAAATAATTTGGGAAAAAAATGCTTTTTGTGATAAGCAGCCTTCCAAATTGTTTTATTATGTACGGCAAGATGGCTTCAGTTGCAGTTAGGAGGGGAACAATGAAAGCAGAGGAGCTTCCCATTTCTACTGTAACTCAGTGAGGAAGCAGTCATTAGAGGTTCTGTTAAAACTACTCCTTTATGCTTCGCAATTCATTTGATAATTACAATGAAAGGAAAATGAGAAACCCACAAATAAGGCTTTTGATTGTTAGAATGTCGAAGGCAACCAAAGATATGGGCAATGTTGATGTGAGTGACTGATCTGTAAATGTGCCTAGTTTGTTCCGATGTGACAGGTGATCAATCAGACATGACTGTAGTAGGCTGCTACGGGCATTTAAAAGGGTTGTTAAGGGCATGTCATAGGTTGCTGCAGGAATGCAACAAGTTGTTTAAGTTATCTGCAGGTTGCTACAGGTATTTGGCAAGCTACTACAGACAATTTAGATTACAATGCTACAAGTGTTAGAAAGTGGTATACAGTGGGTGTATGTTTGAAATGCAGTTCAAGATATATTTTTTGGCTGTCCAGAACATCACTATGATGCATTTGGAATTGAATATCTTCATTCATGCTTACTACAGACCAGTCAAGGGTATCTATATCAGCAGTTGGAATAGGTATTTTGGCACAACAGTTGACCTTGTATGAGAAGCATTATCTTCATCTAGGTGATGGCTCAGGCAGTGCCCGATTATGTTATCGTGGCAGACTGTTTGTTGAGCTGGCAGCTGATTTGGAAGACATCCTGGCTGCTATTCCTTCTTGGCAGTAGTAATGTCTCTTTATCCATGGTGACCGGCCAATTTCTACTACTTGCCACACAAATTGTTGGACACTACAAGTGTCTTGGCAGTTGCATTCATGCCAGTTACCACCCACGCCAACCATCCACCCTCGATGAGGATATGGAAAGGACAGCAAGAGAATGCTAATCGACGGCAAGGGCAGTTAGAGAAGTACATCAAAACGTGAGAAAGATATCAGTTGGGTTAGTGCAGGACTGGATAGCTCAAGAGACATTCTCATAGTGATACGAGAAGGGGGGGGAGAGAGAGAGAGAGAGTTGCAAAGAACTATTGTGCAATAATAGAGTGGAGATAAAGGAGATAGTGTATAACTAGGCCAGCTCCATGTAAGCCATTATTGGCATATTTTATCTCTTGTAAGAGCACTGGGATTGGGATTAGTAATGGGATGCTAACAGCATACACTTCCTAGAGTTTTCCACCCAACTAGGTGGTTCCCCATAAGAACCTCATTGTTGTGTGATTTGTAAAGTTTCATTGCTAATGATAAGCACTGATTTTAGGTTATTTTTATAAGCAGATTTTGTCTTTGATTTTATTTGTTGTTTTTTGTAATTTCAGAAGTTTGTGTGTGCAGGTATTTTGCATTCAGATTTGCAAGTTTGATTGAGATTTAACCTAGACAAAATATTTCAAATTTGAAACCCTAGAGTGCAGAATCTGCATACCATGTGCTGTTTTTAACATTGTTTACATGTCATTTTTTCATTGATTTCCCCTTGCGTTTCAGAACAAACAAACATCTCCAAGAATCTACATGTCCCCAAGTTATAGAGAAAAGTTTTGGGACACCCCTAAGGTCCTCAAACCTTTTTTGTATTAGTGCAAGAAAGCTTAAGGATGGCTAGCAGACATTTTGCCCCATCTCAAAGACACCCCACACCTAGGATGTCATGAACATCCATCAGCCAATAGAGACACGCCCCCATGGAACAATGAAAAAATCTACATGTCCCCAAGTTACAAATTAAAGTTTAGGAGCATCTTTGAGGCCCTAAGACCTTTTTTATGGGTCGAAGAAAGATAAGTATGGCTAGGGGGCATTTTGTACCATTCCCAAGACACCACACACCCCAAATGTCATTGACACTTGTCCCCCATGGAGCACTAAGAAAATCTTAATTGACACAATGACCCACAAAACTCACACCAACTTAACTATGATATGGCAAAGGAAGAAGAGAACCCAAGACAAGTGTCTAGTGAGGAATTACTAGGAATCTAAAATGTAATGTCCCCATTCTCAGAGCGACATCATGATGACTAGATTCTAGCCCATCCAACATTCCCGTGGGTTAGAAGGCAAGATAAAGGGAATGATTTTGGCCAAGCGTATCAAATTTTGGTGTTTAGAAATTATCCTTAACCAAGCAAGCATAATGTTGATCTTATTTTAACATTATCTCATGGCACACAAGGAGGTCAAAGCAAGCAAGAAGGTCTACTCCAAGTCAAAGCAGGCAAGGAGGTCTATTTGCAAGACCAAGCAAACAAGGAGGACAAGCAAGCAAGGAGGTGAGTCGACCTCATCAAATCTGATCAGCTTCTAGAAGTTTCCCCTTCCTATGCAGTTTAGGTGACTTATGGGAGAAGCTACCAAAAATTAGTATTTTAAGATCAAATCTGATCTCTTCCTTGGGGTGGCTCAAGGAAGCTTCCAAAATAGAATTTTAAAATACTCAAAAAGGCTAAAAGGCAATCAGATCTTCCTAGGACAGTTTGGGGAAACTTAGCCAAGAAGAAATTGAATATTTTAATAAATAAAATCAGATCCTTGGATAAGGACGACTTAGGTGCCTTGGAGAAGAAGGCAAAGAATATTTTAATTAAGTAAAATCAGATCTTCCCTAAGGGCGGTTTAGGTGCCTTAGCCATGAAGTTATTGAATATTTTATTGAAAACAAATCAGATTCTCTTCTAAGGGCGGTTTGGACTAGAAGCCTTATTTAAAGGCACGGAGGGCTGTGAGATTATTATGTTTTATGTATTGATACTTGCTTTCTCTTGTTTGAAATAAGTTTTCAGAATTTCCTCAAGGTGGTGTTCCCTTGAGTTGGGTTTGGTGATTCTCCCTTACCCTTGTTTGAAAGGTGAAATCACTCACGTTTCATCATAGGGCAGAATTGTGCAAGCTTAGTGCATTTTACAGCTAGGGTTTGAAGACAAGTTCCTGGTCAAAAATCAGATTTGGAGGTCTCCAGATTTCTCTGAGCAAATCTACCTTGGGCAATCTAGACTAGGGACATTTTGGAGTGAAATAGCATTTGTTTCATGAAGCTTGAAGATTTTGGGTGACTAGGGTTTCCAGTTTGGTGGCTGGAAATTGCATCTTCAGGTTTGATCTGATTATATTCAGTCTTGGTATCTATTTTGGCATATATCAATATATTCTAGTTGAAGGAGTTGCTAGTATTGTAGCTGTACTTCACATCTTTAGCCTTGGGCATCCATTTTGAGGAGCTATTAGAGCCCTTTTTGCAGCTCAGTCATAGCTGGAGACTATAGCAGCAGCTGCTCCTATCATTCTTATTTTGGCATTATTGTATCATCTATTTCATCTAATATAAGGAGCTATCAACAAGCATGTTTTGTGGTTGTCATTGGTATCATTTATAATCATTTTCTGAGTATTGTGAAAGTCTGAAAATAAAAGTCAGACCTGCAAATAATTGTATCAGACTTGTTTTGCAAAATAGAAGGTTGTTTCAATTCCAAAAATCATTGTATTTCTTGCATATCTGTTATCTTAATGTTTTATGCAAATCTGGGCAACAAAACATTCATAAACCAAACCAAAAACAGTTCAGTTTGGGTCAGGATCTAGTTGGTATTCTTACATAAAATGAAACAGCAAACTAATATAGGAATGGACGCATTTAAAGTTTTGTAATATTGGATGGCCCTATGGATTAGTCACTATGGTTCAAGTGGTGCCTTGACATTTAGTTAGAAAGAATTGCTAAATTGGGGCATTCATTGAGCGCAAGACATGAAGAAAAAACATGAAAATTTTTCATTTTGGAAATTATGTGGTCAAAAATCACAATAGAAGAATACTATATAAATACATAGTGATGAGTTTGATTGCATAATATAATTGGTCATCACATATGTAACATTATGATTTATAATACAGATGAATTGTAATATTATATGTACTGCAATCAAACTCATCACTAAGAAAAACAGCTACAGATGACATGTTCAAGCATGGTCAAACCCATCATACTCAGACAAAATAATAGGTACCATATTCCAAATGAGGTGTTTGGGCATTTCTCCTTCCGGTTTTTAGGATCAGGCGACATGTCCAACCCTGGTCAAACCCATCGCACATAAGACTAACAGGTACCATGTTCTAAAGGCGGTGTTCAGGCAAAATTTGACCTTCTGCTTTTCAGGATCTTATGCATTTGGGCTTCCTATTAGTCACTCTTGCCACTCGTGAATCTATATGAGCCCCTTGTAAATACAATCTGGGGATCCTTTCATTTGACTGTGACTAAAGCTTTGCTAATTTGTTATAGCCAAGTGGTCCTGGGTGTATTGAGATGCAAATGGAGTATAGAGTAGTCACAATGTTGTACAGGTGTTTGGGCATCAACAACATTGTATAAAATGTTCATTAATACCTCTTGCAGGCAGAAATTAGTGATACGGGGAAAGAAATTCATAAATTAAGGCTTTAGAATTGTTTTTATGCACATTTTTACTTCAAAACATTTTTACTTCAAATCATAAAATCTTCAACATGACAGATTGTGGAAATCTCATAGCATTAACATTAAGTATGACAATCATGGAATGGCTAAAGTCATGAATGCCAAGAGTCACAGACTTTAACCGAAACTAACATCAATTGGCTACCTCTAAAATCTGCTGGTCATTAATTTCAACAAGTATTGTTTACATTTCCTCTAAAATTCATAAATTTCAAATCATGGAATTTTAACATAGAATAGACAAAGTTTTAAAACCTAATTTAAAACAATTCAATTCTGGTATAACAGTTCATTCAGTCCATACAGCTGTCACTAGACAAACTCCAGTAATATGACAATAAATAAAATATTAAATTGGATGAATGTCAAATTATTCACAGGAAAAGAAACATTATACAGATGAATTTTTTTCACCAGCCACATTGAAAAAGAATTTATGTAGTTTACTCTAGCCCATGAACATCATAAGAAGCAAGGTAGAAATTTAAATTTGAAATTAAAAATTAACTATAACAAAACAAAGGGAGCTACTTTAAACTATGGACCTTAAATATGAAGAAATACAGTTTATTAAAAAGAAAAAAAGAAAAGTATGCCAAAAAAGAAATATTTTTAATTACATATTCAAAAACAATTATATGTAAGTATTAAAATTAAATGCATAAATAATTTTACGATAAACCAGCATATTATAATCATAAGATACATCTGACAATGAGTTTGAATGTTATATTATAAGAGTAGTTCATAAGAATTCTAAAATCAAATCAAAATTTCAAATAGTGTCAAATTTCAAATATCAAGCTGTGCTCGGTTTTAAACTTTCAATTATTTCCCAATAAAAATTCGGGGGACTTGGTGAATTCCAATATATTAGGAAGAAAAATATATATACAAATTACATGAATTGTTTTTCCATCTCCACCTTTAGAGAATTTAAATATAAATTACATTTTGCATTTTTTAATAAATGAAATAGTGCACCATCGCTGATTTTTCCTCAATTCAAAATATCATATAAAAACAGTCATGTTAGAAATGAATAGAAGAAAATGATTCTCACTGCCCAAAGAGAACTAGTTCACATAAACTTCAAAACGAGACGGTAAATGGAAAATGCCTAAGGAAGAGTGTAGCGTATAAAGGAAGAGCAGATGAAACAAAAAAACATTCCACAGATACTGGAATCAATTATATGAAACCCTTACGACTGGACTCCTTTTCTGAAATGATTATCAACGAAATTTATTTAGGGCAACGAGTACCTGATGCGCATCTTCGGAAGGCACAATGAGAGCATCGAGAGGAGGAGAGTAGGCCGCCATTAAAGGCCTCAGCGCATCCAGGGGATCCTCAATTACTCCCATCTTTACCTTAACCTGACAAGCTCCAAGGAAAATGCTCAAATCGCAGAAGCAGGGAAAGACCGGATACGTATTTATAGTGTTTGTGGAAGTGTCGGGTGACGTTTACTCAGCTAACGCCTCCGCACCCTCCGGTCGAGGTGATGCTATTTTCGGGGAAATCACGCTACAGTGTAAAACTCCAGATATGTATCTGCGAGCTGTTTTATGAAACTAAAATTCTATTCCACGTCTGAATTTGTTTTACCCATCCACGTCTCTTCGAGTGATTTTTTTATTAATGCAGTGAATGAAATGACTCCAAACTTGTAGGATTCTACCGTAAGGATTGGAATCGCCTTCAACGACAAAAAATATGTTATTTGTTGTCCGGATGGCGATGCTGTTAAGGTACGATTATGACTAGAAGGTTTGTATGGGGTAAATATCATTTAGAGATTTATAAAGTTTATAGTTTAGTTCAGAAATAATTTACATCATTTTAAAGATTCAAATGTATACCTAGATTTACATCATTTTCTATGTGAAATTGATAGATAGAAGAGGTCAAAAGAACAATAGAGAAGTACTTGGTTTTTCTTACAATTACAGCAATGGAGTGAGAAACATTTTGAGAGTAGAAGCTTATAGTGACAATGCACAAAATTAAAATGATTTCGTACTTGTCCTTTAAGCTATCTTTGACTTGTTGGAGATTAAAAAAAAATTATTATATTATATTCAATACTAACCCAAATCTTGTCTTTTCTTTAATTGATGGATGTATATAATTATGGTTTACCAAACATGCATTTGTTTTGTTTTTAATTGTGTGGTTTTTAACTGCTTTGTCTTCTTCTTGTAATATGTATTATTTCAATAAAAGTATGTTAATTAATTCATAGGCTTTTTTAGATATGGGAATTGTAATTAAAAATTAATTTTATAAATATTGTCTGACATGAAAAAATAATTTTGTATAGAAAAGATAAACAATAAGAATAATACATTACATCTTTATTTATATTAAATGTTTTTTTTTTTTATTGATACATAATAATTTAAAATATTTAAGTTTTTGATATAAAAAGCAGCAAAATTAGGGTGTTGTTCTTTTAGTACAAAGCTCAAAAAGCCATCAACAGCAAAATGAACGTCAACAGCACACAAACAACAAGGTCAAAACACCAAAACAGACACCCTCAACAATCTATATCAAAAACCACAGCAAAATCACCATCAAAGTGACCATATAACTAGTAAACACCATGGACAATCTAACCATCAACCACTTAGCATCAGCAAAATAAAAATTTATCTCGTCAAACTATTGACTTTACTCATACTAATGTCCATCACAAAACCATGATTTAAAACAGTCTTAACTAATGACCACCAGGGGTCATACCAGTCAACATAAAACATATGAACCGTGAAATTATCCCTAGAAAAAACAAAAAGAAATGTTGGCCATAAAGGCTAAACCCAACCAAAATGTTGATCATCCCACGTCCCTACTCCTTCTTTCCACTGCATGGTTTGATCAGAGTTATCGTAGCCCAATCTTCAGTGAGGAACTTAAGAAGTTCTTTGCATGCAGCAACATCCTCAACCTTTTCCGTGGAATTCTCCTTTTGTAATAGGCACAAAGTGGTGGCAGATATGTGCATGATCTTCAGAGCGAAATGGGTGACATCATGAAGCCTTTTCTCCAGGTTTTCCATTTTGCTTTTAAGTTTGTCAACCTCCTCCCAAACAGCGTCCTGCTTGCTGCAAGCTTCCTCCATGGGGGCCTTACCTTCTAAAATATTCGAGGCCCTAGTCTTAACCTCCTTAGCCCTAAAACTGGAAGGACCCAAAGAACACTTTTTTAAACTTTCAGAGACATGGGAGGAGTTGCTAGCAGAAGTAGAAAGGGATTCCTCCTCCACAACCTTCTCCTCCTTGTGATTATTCTCACTATCCCCACTGTCATCTGACTCAGAGACCTCTTTAGAGCTCTTCCCTTTCTCTTGCTTGGTAACCAGTCTAGTGGATCTTCAAGGAGTACTAGTTTCCTCAGTAATTTCAATGTCCTAGTTGATTTGTTGCAATCAAAATTTAGTTTTCTTAGAAGCTTTGGATTTAATTTTGTCGATTGGGGCATTGTGTTTCTTATCCTTTTTTCTTAATACCAAGCCCTATATTAGGGGATGTATCTTGGGAAGGGGCTTTCAAAGCAAGTTTCTTGATACATTTTTTCTTGTTGGGGCCAGGGGTATCCATAATACTCGCAGACAATGAATTAGATGAGGTAGGGGCTTCTTCAACAATAATGGGTTAAGGAGGGCGGAGGGAAAGGTGGAAATGGTACAATCTAAACATGAGCCCTTGGTGCATAATGGTAAAGTTCTTACCCAAATTCATGGCTTCAACCACATCATTCACTATATTTTCCAGAGAGTGCAAAAGAAAAAACAGAATTGAGATATAGTTATGATTTCTAAGGTGATTGAGAAAAGGAAAATGATAATAATAATACACAACAAATCTCCCCTCAAGCGTGAAGTATTTCATCACAACCATGCAAATTTTGTCCTAGGGTTCATGAAGCTCCTCACAATCATAGCCACCACAGAGTTTGAAGAGTTTTTCATCCCCTTGAAAGAATTGGTTGAGGTTGGTTTGGTCAACAACTTTGCTCAGTTTCTTCCATTTTCGCCCATCCAAAGGAAGACCAATGGCCTTAGCGATAACTTTGTCACTCACCTCAAAGGAAATGCTCCCCATAGTCAATCATTTGGCCTCCCAAGAGGTGACAAATTTCTTGGAAAGACTTACGTCAAACCCCAACATGCATTCCATAAACTAAGAAATTTTGCCCTCTCTACAAATATGTCAGACGGTGTCATCCATCTTCCATTCATCAACTTTGTTTGGCTCAAAGTGCAAACGATCTCCACCCATCATACCAGCAAGCAAATGGTGGTAAGCCAAAGTAGTGTTAGGTAGCAGGAAAATGAGTATGCGAGTTGCAGAGTGGTTGTAATAAAACCCCAAAGTATAAACGGCCACAGGAAAATAATAGCCAAATAAAAATTGGCAAGTCACACAATTAAGGCAATAAGTGCCACTTCATGTAACCAGCTCAACCCTGGCAATTCCCTCATGCAAGAAGTCCATGGCATGAAGGGCAATGAGGATGATAATAAATTGGGACGTCATGAAGGATAAAAAAAAATCCACAAGGCTGATGGATATGTCAGAAAAATCGAAGGGGCTCAAAAAATAATGAGCCATCCAGCCATTCAAACCATCGTGAAAAGACATGGCAGTGTCCCAACAATGAATGTACATGCCACATGGCATTTCCATCCCATAGGGCTTCCTGCATAATGGCCATTTTTTTAAATTTGAAGCCCTGCCAAAACCACTAACTAAAGTTAGTAAGCTCCATGCCATGGCAAGAAATAAAAATTGTTAGCAACCATAGTGAACAAAGATAGATTAATTCCTTAGGAGGGACAACATGGAAAGAGGCAAGGAGCAATCCTTCCTCCAACAGCATAGTCCATCAAGGTCAAGTCCCATAGTTGCCAAACTATCAGCCACCGCATTTCCTTCCCTAAAGACATGTCGAATAGTGAACTCCTCCAAACCAGTAAGGAGAGACCTAATGTCCTCAATTATCCCTTGAATCAACCATCCAGCAAACATTGTACCTTTCATGGCTTCAACTATCAATCGAGAGTCACCTTCAATTTCCAAGGTTCAAACGTCAATCGACAGCGCAATCTTGAGGCCCCATAGAAGTGCCATGCCTTCCTAAAATATTTAAGTTATTATTAATTTAATTAAATAATATTTATGTTAAATGAAATAAATTTTCAACATAATTATGATCACAATGCAAACAAAATAATTGCATTTACTCATGGACTTGAAATTTGTCCAGTTTAATATAAATTATAAATGATATTAATATGATTGAGAAATAATAATCTAATAGGAAGTTAATAAATAAATGTAAAGAATATTTAATTTTAAAAAATAATGGTGGTTGATTGTTATGTGATTTTTTATTTAAGGTATTATATCTTAATATAAAAAATTAAAAAAATGAAGGTCCCATCAAATTAGATATATAAGAATATAAATTTAAAAATAATGTTATTTTGTAATAAAAGGTAGTTATACCATTTGTAAATATTATATTAAAAGTATAATAAAAACATATGCAAAAAGAGTTAAGTTCAAAAATTAATCGCTTAAGACAAGTAGCATTTGACCTGTTGCCCAATTTTCACTTTCGAGCTCAATCAGGCAAGATAAGTTATGTTTCAAATGTTCACAGGGGCCAAATGGGACATTTGCATTGAGGGTTATGTCATGCATCTTATGTAATTTCATAAGGAGCTCATTTGAAAGGTATACCTCATCAGTTTTGGCACAAAACTCATCAGAGAGGGAAGTCGGCAAGACCTTCCTGTTGTCTTGCTGACTAGCAGTGCATCCTATGTGGTTGAATAAACCAGTTGCCAAGACATTCAGGTCGCCAAGAGTCTTCATGTATCTCTCCGCTTGAAAAGGGGTCACACCGAAAGTTGCTCACAAGAGGGGCGTCGAGGAGAGTTGTTTACCGTTGGGGAGATGTCCTACTAACAAACGTAGGTCTCGGCGAAACAAAGGAGCCTGACGAAGGGTTTGGCCAAGCTCCCAGCGATAGTATGGAGGGGGCTTCGCTGTAAGGTTTCACCATCAAGGTGAGGTCTCGCTGAGGTGAAGCGGTCTTGGCGAAGGAAACAAGCTCGGCGAGAGGTCTCATCGACCGAAGGTGCTCTCCCCAACACGAAAGGTTGTGGTCTTAGGGAGATGTCTCAACAACAGAGTGGGGTCTCGCCGAAGTGGATGGCTTCGGTATAATGTTGTGACCTCGAAAAGAGGTCTTCCCGACCGATGGGAGTCATGCCAAAATGAATGAGCTCGAGGAGAAAGTGTTGACTTCGGCATGAGGTCTGGCTGACAAGGGGAAGTCTCGGCGACAAGATGGGAGTTCGGTGAAAAGTCTTCCCGACCCCCTAGGGTCTTGCCGATGGATAAAGAAATGAGCTCGCCAAGAGATAAAGCCTTCAGCATGAGGTCTTCCCAACTTGCCAGTGTCTCACCAAAGGAAATGTTGCGCTCAGGGAAAGTGATTTGTGTTTGTTAAAAGGTCTTGTCGATACAGAAAAGTCTTCCTAACTAAAATGAGCCCTCGCCAAGCAAGGTGCCTTCGGTTTGAGGTCTTGCCGATATAGCCATGTCTCCCCGACAGGAAAGGTGAACTCTTGGCGAGGGGAAGCATCATCGATATGAGGTCTCACCAATAGTAAAAGGTCTCGCCGATATAGATGACATCGATGTAACATCTAGTTTCGAGATGATGTCTTGTCGATTGCTAGAAGTCTCGGCGAAATGAAATGAGTTCGACATGATCTCTCCCCGACCCAAAGGTGTCTCACCGAAGAATGAAGAGCTCGATGAGAGGTCCTGCCTATAGGATAAGGTTTTGTCGATGGCTTCATGGATGTTGATATGACTTTTGAACTCACTATGTGGTCTTGTCGATCGTCATGCATTATGCCAATAGCTGTAGAGGGGCGTAATCACATCGGTGAGACACTAGAAGTGTCTCACCAAGATGTAATTCTAATGAAGAGCTTTTGATCGTCCGAAGTAGCTTGTGTGGCATATGTTCGACCAATCAGGGGAAGCTACAGGCGAACCGTTAGCAGCTTGACTGATCTATTTAGGATCTAGGACTAGTTGCTTACAGAATGCTTAACGTAAAAGATCGATTATTACAACATTTAATTTAAATGATTACAAATTTAAATGCTCAAATAAATGAATGAACATAACATAAAATAAATAAATGCCAAGAATAAACTGAGAAAGAAAAGAGAGAAGAAATAGAGAGACGAAACCACAATTGATAACGGAGTTCGTCCCTAAGGACTACGTCTCTGGGTCCCTCTCCAATGGAGGACCGATCCGATTAGCTCCAAATTCAATTACAATGGCTTCAAGACTATCTCCTTCAAGCATTCAGCAGCATGACAGTACTCTGATATGCAGAAACGTCTTCAAGAACTCTCGAGCATTCTCTCGCTATCTCCACCTGGACTTCCTAAATCAAAGGCCTATACCCTCTTTTTATACAAAAAACTTGCCTAATTAGGCTTAACCACTCCATTAATTGCACATCTTCCCTGATCAGCTCGTATCAGGTCTGTTTTATCCTCTGCAATCTTTTGGTTAAGAGTTTTAAGTGGGTTTTGGTTTGTTTAGGCTTTATTAAGCTATTTGTTAAGGTTCGGCTGATACACACTTATCAAAACCAACTGCTGTCCGCATACACAGTAGACCTCTTCCGTGGCACAGCGGTGGCAAAGTTTTATAATCCCCGCGTGGTCGGGGGTTCAAAACCCCCGACCGCTCATTTTAAACAAAAATCTTAACAAACTTTACAAGAAAAACAACGGCCATTCAAATATAGTAAGGCTGAGCTCGCTGGTGCAATGGTCTAACCCCCGCGCGTTGAGCCGGAGATCGCGGGTTCGAAACCCGTCAGATATTTTTGGCAGACCAAATAGACATCTCGCCCATCCGCCGACGAAGTGCCAGGCCACGTGGCGAAACCTGACTCGACGAGCGTGCTGACTGGATGCCGATGTGGACGCTGACGCTGATGCCCGTACGCTGACTCACCGTCCACGTGCCGGATTCCTGTTCGCTGAAGAAGCTGACTAAGCAGATGACGTGTCGTGCTCCTATTCACCGAAATGATGACGTGTCAAGCTGATTGGACTGACACGTCAACGCTCACTAATTGTACGGACTGCCACGTGTTAGCATTTGATTGGCTCTGTACCGATGACTCACCTGACACGTGTCGGGTCAGAATTCGCCAATGTGTGTCCGTACAGTACGGACTGCCACGTCAGCATGATGACGTCATCACCTGTCCCTCCAAGTTGACTGAAGTTTGACTGCTTCTAACTCGAGCATACGACGTCGGATTTCGACGAAACGAACGTTGTCGGATTCGTCTCGACGAGCTCTTTGCAATGACGCCGATTCCGTCGATTTCTAAGATGATTATTTTTTCCGCCTTCTGGACACCCCTGAAGCCAGTTTGACTGAAAGTTTGACTGGCCGTAACTTGCACAAACGGAGTCCTTTTCGACCCGTTCAAGTTGCGTTGGAAACAGGACGTCGTTCTCTTTCTGATGAAGCTGAAATCTGGAGCATTGGGAACACTTTAGTTTTCACTAAAAAAATTGTCCCCCGGATCATTGACCGGTGCTAAGAAGATCAACAAAGTCAAACGATGTGGATCAGCTTTGAGCTCAGAAGCATTCAAAGTAGCTCAATAAGGAGATTCAAAGGTGGACACGAAGACCAGAAGTGAATGCGGTAGTTACAAAAGATCAAGAAGGCCTTCCTAGAGCAACTCTTCACCGGCATGGACAACAGGGATGCGCGTTTAATACAACATTAACTTCATTCAAAAGATGAAAGGGCAGATCTTTCTGACAGGATTTTTTTGTAAGCCCTAGGGGCTGACACTCTTTTGTATATATGGCATTTTTGCCCTTTTTGTAGTTAGTTCTTACTAGTATATTTTTCTGCTTTTGGAGACTTATGAGAATCCTTAGAAGAAAATACTGGATTTTGTAACTCATTTAGAGCATAATATACAGAGTTTACCTTAATCATTGTGGATGATTCAAATCACCATCTTGTTCTTGCAAGTGTCGTGCATTTCAAGTTAATGATCAAGTTATTTTGTGAATTTCTTTCATTCCTTTATAACTTTATCTTGTATTTCATGCCTTCTCTTGCAAAAAGTATCATTATACAAATCACAAGCTGTGTTTATATAACTACACACGGATTATAGCCTGTGAAAGCCTTTTCCTTCTTGAAAATGTGTGAATCAAACCTGTTTGTGAGATATTAATGACATGCTTACAGAATTTGATGTGTAATCTTATGGTCATCGTCAATTTTCAAGTGTAACCTAAGTACTCCATTGCTCTTATCAGTTCGGTGTATCACCATAGGATTTAGTTTTCATTTTTATGCATTCTTCTTCCCCCTTTTCCTTACAAGATCAATAGTTAGGTGACACCAAAGAAAGTCGGCCTTCTCTAGAGGTTGACCTTTGTTTGTAATGACCCACAGCTCTTGAGGTCTTCCCATGTTGCACTGGATTGTTGAATTTTACATTCGACAGGGTGCAAAATCCAGGTGATGACAGTTTTTTGGCACGCCCGGTGGGACTAGTTCCACCTTATATTGTTGGTTTGGTATGCAACCAACAAGTGTCACACTTTACAAAAGTCATTTTGCATACTTGGCAACTCCATAAAGAGGAAGAACTTTAGAATCAGTGTTTTTACAGTTTATGAGAAGAGTTCAGACAAGGAGCAGCTCGTCCCTTTTTGAATATTTGCAACTATCACCACCAAGGAGACAAGGCAGAGCAACAGAAAGGCCAAGGATAAAATTTGTTTATTCTAGAAGAGCCAAATCTACTCCTCCATCTCTGAGATCTCATATTGTTGTCCCATCCTCTAATTTTCCTAGAGTGCAAGTAAACCCACCTTAGCCACCTCTAATGGCTGCTCCCAAAAATCAACCTTTTGTGCCATTCGATGGAGGTAGTCCATTAAATTTGGCCCAACACAACGATATACCAATGGTTGCCTTAAAGAATTTATCAATCTTCACTGGGGAGGATCAAACTACCCCTATTGAGCACATAAGGGATGTAGCCTCGTTATGTGGAGTACATCACATAACTCATGACGATGTGGCTATAAGACTACTTGTTGCATCTCTCAAGGGTAAGGCTTTACAATGGTATCGGGGTTTACCAGTGAACTCTATTGCAACATGGGATGATTTTGGTGAGAAACTACACACGTAGTTTCAAGATAAATCTGATCACTTGTCTCTGGTGGAGTAGTTGACAACTATAAAAAGGGCTCCTCAAGAGAAAATGACAGATTTTAATTTTTGATTCCAGAGGACTTGGTTTCGAATTCCTGTAATAGTGAGGCCATCTCCTGAGCATGCTTTTTTATACTTTCTTAAAGCTTTGAACAGTGAAATAGCGATCATGACACAGTCAATGGGTGGCGAATCTTTGCCAGGTGCATATGAAGTGGCAATCATGGCATAAAAATATTTGATTCAGGCAGGAAAAATTGCCCCTAGGCCACCAATGCCTATTTTTCCAAATATACAATCTAATACACCTTTGCAGGTACCTCCTTTTGCACCCCTACCAGCTGTACCAACGTTGCTAGTAGTTGTTCCAGCTATTGTTAAACAAGAAAGTGTTGTTTCAGGCACCTCATAGGAGTTACAAGAAATCAAAAGTCTGTTACAAACTTTTGGTAACAAGTTGGTAAACTTGGAAAAACAACAGTCCTATACTAGGCCTTATCAGCAGTAGAATCAGGCCTCAAGTCAACCTTTTCAAGGTCAACAACAACAATTCCAAGGGAATAGACAATAGTATCAAGGTAATTACCAAGGCCCAAGACAAAATATTGCTACAAGACCTTTTCAAGCCTATAATCCAACTCCAATTAGTGTTGTCAAAGAGCTCATTCTTGTTCAAAACAATTTGGCTACGGATTATGAATGGTGTTATCCATGTAATCAGCCACATAATCAAGCTACATGCTCTAATGGCGTGATCAACCAAGCTCTTATGGTGCAAAATGTTGTAGGTGCACAAGATTTTCCTAAGGAAGGGTATTCACAACAGCAAGATCAACCTGCAGATGATTCAACTCTCCTGAATTGGCAGAGAGAAGAATTTTGTAGAGTGAACCAGGATGACATATCTATTGTTGCTAATACTAGAGCCAAGAAGAGGGCTTTTGAGATAGAACAAGCAAAAAATAAAGATAAGGGAGTTGTTGGTCCATCAAATCAACAAGTACCACACATTTTGTAGCGAGTTCATGACACTAGTAAGGAGCAACCTTTACATGCTTCATCCGCAGGTCAAGTGCAACCTGACTATGTTGTTGTAAAGACACAGCCAAAGGTAAATATATCTGCACCTTTCAACATTGTTGAAAGTATGAAAAAATTGAATGTTTCAATTTCAATGTGGGATTCTTTAGCAATCCCTGGTCAAATGAATTTCTTACAGTCAGCCTTATTAGATCCAGTTAGTTCAAATTTTCCAAATGAAGTCTCTATAGGCCAAACAAAGTCAGTTTTAACCAATGCACTTTTGGATAGTACCACACAACAAAGTAATGGTGTCAAGCCCCCTCCTTTCTATGTTTCCTTAATAGTGGGGAATAAATTGGTGCACAATTGCATGGTTGATAGCGAGGCTAGCAGTTCGGTAATGCCAAAAAAGATTGCAGACCAGCTAGGTTTACAATATCGGCCATTAGAAAAAGGAGTACTTCAATTGGATGGGACAACAGTAAACACTATAGGTGTTATTAAAAATTTGAATCTTACGCTACATGCCTGTCCTAATTTTTTAATCCCACAAGATGTGTTTGTCATAGATTTGCCTCCATTTTTTGCTTTATGCCTATCTAGAGACTTCACAGCTAAAATTGGAGGGTATTTATCTTCAAATTGGTCCCATATGATTTGTAGGACCAGGTATGGTACTAAGGTAACTATAACTTCTGAGTCCCTTGCCAAGGATCACATTGAGCCTTATGTGTCATCTGCTATAAATGTTAATTCTATTATTTTAGAGGATACTGAACTTGCTTCAGCACAAGAGTTACAAGTTGTGAATGTACCTGAGGTACTCCTAAATGAATGGGCAGCTGAGAACGTGATTGATAATCCAAATGAGCTTATTCAGGATGTTGGTCCGGGCAATTATGTATTGCATGAAGCTGGGACATAAATGCCAAATCTTGAAAGAAGTGCAGAAAGTCTGTTTGAGCAACAGAATGAATTATGGGAGATGCATTTTGATGGTTCTAGAAGCAAAAATGGAGTTGGAGGAGGTGCAATGTTTGTATGTCAACAGGGTGATAAGTATTATTCTGCATTCCATTTTTCTTTTGCGTGCTCTAATAACACTACTGAGTATGAGGGCCTTGTTCAAGGTCTTGAGTGGGCAAGGAAGAGAGGAATAACCCACTTGAAAGTTTATGGGGACAGTGAGTTAGTTGTCAATCAAATAAGAGGCCTGAATGTTGCTAAAAATGACACACTAAGGTCTTATAGAAACAGAGTGTGGAATATGATTGAGGAATTTGATGCCTTTAACTTAGTATCTATTCCAAGGAATTAGAACAAACATGCTGATAGGCTTGCAGCCATTGGAGCACAGTTTGATATTTCAGGTGATATTAGAAAAGAGAAAGTACAACAGTATGTGAAAATTGTAGTTAGGCCATCAATTCCTGATAACAACATTCACTGGCAGGTTTTTGACAGCGATGAACAAATTATTTCTTTTTTGCTCGAAGAAGATGGTGAATCAAGCAAAACTTAAGCAACAGTATGATGATCCAGTCATATAGCTGAGGACAAATAAGTTACCCAAAGGTCTTGTTACCTTAGAGTCAATTTTTAGTACTAATGATCAGCTTAAAAAGGATAAAGTTGGCTTGCAAATCAAAGAAGAACATTATGAAGAACTGGAGATTTTCAAAGGTAAACTCCTTAAGATAGGCAAAATTTGTTCACATGAAGATAAACAATCTTTTGTTGCCTTATGCCAAGAATTTTATGATGTGTTTGCTTAGGAATACTTAGATTTGAAAGGGTTTGATCCCCATATTGCTCAGCACACAATTGAGTTAGAACCTAATGCTAAGCTAGTAAGGCAGAAACAAAGGCCCCTGAATCCTATGCTTGAGCCCTTAATGATTAAAGAGTTGACCAAACTAGTTGAGGGGGGTATCGTCTCTCCTATTAAACACACTTCATGGGTTTCTAACCTTGTGCTGGTTAGAAAGAAAAATAGTGAAATAAGACTTTGTGTAGACTTTAGGGATCTTAACCGAGCATCTTTGAAAGATCACTACATGTTGCCCTCCATGGAACAAATCTTACAAGTAGTTGCTAGTTCTGAAAGATTTTCCTTATTAGATGGTTTTCCGGGCTATAATCAGGTGTTGGTTAAAGAGGAGGATCAGTTCAAAACTACTTTTACAACTAAGTGGGGCACCATGGCATACAAAAGGATGCCTTTTGGTTTATCTAACGCTGGTGCCACGTTTCAAAGGGCCATGGAGATGGTGTTTCAAAGTTTGATCAATAAGATTGTATTGATTTATTTAGATGACATTATAGTTTATTCTAAGAACGCTGATGAACATTTGTTACACCTTAAGCAAGTTTTTGAAAAATGCAGAGAGTTTGGTATTTCTCTCAATCCAAAAAAGAGTATTTTTGCTGTTCATGAAGGTAAATTATTAGGACATATAGTGTCAAAGCAAGGAATTACTATTGAACCTGAAAGAGTCAAAGCCATACTTGAGTTGCCATTACCCAATCACAAGAAGGGTCTGCAGAGCTTTTTGAGCCGAATCAACTTTTTGAGAAGATTCATTCCTGATATTGTGAATTTACTACAGCCCTTGACCACCATGCTTAAAAAGAATGCAGTTTTTAGTTGGACTAGAGAAGCAAAAACACAATTTTGAAGAAATCAAGGAAGCTTTAGCATCAGCTCCAACACTGGTAAATCCAGATTTCTCTAAAGACTTCTTCTTATATGCTTTTGGCAGTGTTGGTTTAATCTTGGCTATGCTGGTACAGAAAAATAGTGATAATTTAGAGCAGCCAATAGCTTTCTTTAGTCAAGCACTTGATGCTTTCTTTAGTCAAGCACTTGCTGATTATGAAGACAAATATACATTTGTTGAAAAGCATGTTCTCGCTGTGATCAAAAGCCTAAAGAAGTTTAAGCCTCTAGTTTTAAACAACAAAATTCATATTCTGGTTGCACACTCAAGTGTGAAAGAATTTTTGTTGAGTAAAGATCTGAATGAAAAAAGAGCAGGGTGGATCACTAAGGTTATGGAATATGATGTGGATATCAAGATTAACAAACTGGTTAGAGGTAAAGGTCTCTGTGAACAACTTTCTACAGGGTCAATCAGTGAAAATGAATTAGAAAAATATATTATTTTGCTAATACAAATGAGTCTCAGGATGCTCAAGATGATGTGCATGTGATAACAATTAATTGGGTTCAAGACATGACCCATTTTTTACAAACTGGTGAGTGTCCATCAGGTTTGAATAGAGCTAAAAGAAGATACTTCAGACTGCAGTCCATACCATATGTGTTGGTAAATAATGTTCTTTTTAAAAAGGATCTAAATGGTGTTCTATTAAGATGTATTCACAGTGATCAGATTGAAAAGGTACTTTATGAGTTTCATGATAGAGCTGCAAGAGGTCACTTTGCTCCAATAACTACTACATGGAAGATAATGAGAGTTGGTTACTACTGGCCTAGCTTATTTAAAGATGCTTATGCAAGGTCAAAGAAATGTGTGAAGTGTGCTCTTTTTACAGGAAAAGAAAAGTTGCCTGCTATGCCTCTACATCCAATTCAGGTAGAGCAACCCTTCATGAGATGGGGCATTGATTTCATTGGGCCAGTAAATCCACCTTCCAGTGATGGTCACAAGTGGGTACTTACGGCCACTGACTATTTTACATGGTGGATAGAGGCAGTTGCATTAAAAGAGTCAAATGAATCTTTTGTATTGAATTTCTATGAGGATATAGTAACCAGATTTGGAGTTCCTGACTCTATCATATCTAATAATGCTCTTGCATTTGTGGGATTAAGATTAACTGATCGGGTTGTTAAATATGGCATTCATTTGAATACATCCTCAAATTATTACCCTTAAGGTAATGATTTAGCTGAAAGTACAAACAAAAATCTCATCAGGATTATTAAAAGAACCATGGAGGAGAATCAAAGGATTTGGCATACCACATTGAAATCTGCACTTTGGGCAGATAGAATAACCCCCAAGAGATCAGTGGGTAATTCTCCATATGTCCTTGTTTATGGTAAAAAGCCTAGGTTACCTCTGTCTATAGAGCTCCCAGCTCTAGACATCGTTCATCAGTTGGAGAGGTATGAAGCGTAGGACCCAATGTCTGTAAGGTATTCAGAGCTCATGGAGCTCTAAGAATCAAGAGACAAAGCAATGAAAGCTGAGTATCATCAGCTCCAAACGAAGAGAACATTTGACAAGAAAGCTACAACTAAATTTTTTAAAGAAGGTGATATTGTTCTCAAATGGGATGTTCTGAAAGGCAGGCCTGGCCATCACACCAAGTTTGACAACATGTGGACAGGTCCATTTATTATTAAAGACTGTAAGGAACACAATGCTTACCATCAGGCTATGATAGAAGGTGAAGTGCTTCCTATCCTAGTTAATGGGATACACCTCAAGCCTTGTTTTCAAGTCTGATGGGTTCCTCTATTATACATATTAGGTTAGGTTTATGTTTCCAATAAGTGCTTCTGCACTTTAGTTTAATTGTTTTTCATTTCCTAAGTGTTGTTTCAACACAATATTTATTTTCTTTTCAGCTTCTCCTGTTTCTTGAGTTTCAGACACCTGTTATGATCTATAAGTTACAGGAACGTTTGAGCTATGTGCAAAGCTGATGTTTAAATTTTTTCTGAGCTTCCTAATGACTCCACGCCCAATGGATAAGTTTTGGCTACTGGTTTCCATGTTTAGCAGGAAAACATCCAGCTAAGGTTGCTAGAAATGTTGCCCAATTTTCACTTTCGGGCTCAATCAGGTAAGAAAAGTTATGTTTCAGATGTTCATAGGGGCCAAATGGGACATTTGCATCGAGGGTTATGTCATGCATCTGATGCCATTTCATAAGGAGCTCATTTGAAAGGTATGCCTCATCAGTTTTGGCACAAAACTCATCAGAGAGGGAAGTCGGCAAGACCTTCCTGTTGTCTTGCTAACTAGCAGTGTGTCCTATGTGGTTGAATAAACCAGTTGCCAGGACTTTTGGGTCACCAAGAGTCTTCATGTATCTCTCCGTTTGAAAAGGGATCACGTTGAAATTTTCTCACAAGAGGGGCATTAGGGAGAGTTGTTTACCTTCGGGGAGATGTCCTACCAACAAATGTAGGTCTCGGCAAAACAAAGGAGCCTGACGAAGGGTCTGGCCAACAGGAAAAGCTCTTAGTAACAGTATGGAGGGGGCTTCGCTGTAAGGTTTCACCGTCGGCGTGAGGTCTCACCGAGGTGAAGCGGTCTTGGCAAAGGAAACAAGCTCAGTGAGAGGTCTCACCGACCGAAGGTGCTCTCCTCAACATGAAAGGTTGTGGTCTCGGGGAGATGTCTCAGCGATGGAGTGGGGTCTTGCCGAAGTGGATGGCTTCAGTATAATGTTGTGACTTCAGAAAGAGGTCTTCTCGACCGATGGGAGTCATGCCGAAATGAATGAGCTTGGGGAGAAAGTGTTGACTTCGACATGAGGTCTGGCCGACAAGGGGAAGTCTCAACGACAAGATGGGAGTTCGGTGAAAAGTCTTCCCGACCCCCTAGGGTCTTACCAATGGATAAAGAAACGAGCTTGCCAAGAGATAAAGCCTTCAGCGTGAGGTCTTCTCGACTTTCCAGTGTCTCACCAAAGGAAATGTTGCACTCGGGGAAAGTGATTTGTGTTTGTTAAAAGGTCTTGCCGATATAGAAAAGTCTTCCCAATTGAAATGAGCCCTCGCCAAGCAAGGTGCCTTCGGTTTGAGGTCTTGCCGATATATCGATGTCTCCCCGATAGGAAAGGTGAACTCTCGGCGAGGGGAAGCGTCATCAATATGAGGTCTCACCAATAGTAAAAGGTCTCGCCGACATAGATGACATTGATGTAACGTCTAGTTTCAGGATGATGTCCTGTCGACTGCTGGAAGTCTTGGCAAAATGAAATGAGTTTGGCATGATCTCTCCCCAACCCAAAGGTGTCTCGCCGAAGAATGAAGAGCTTGATGAGAGGTCCTACCGACAAGATAAGGTATTGCCGATGGCTTCATGGATGTTGATATGACTTTTGAACTCGCTATGTGGTCTTGCCGATTGTCATGCTTTATGTCGATAGCTGTAGAGGGGCGTAATCGCATCGGTGAGACACTTCTAGTGTCTCACCGAGATGCGATTCTGATGAAGAGCTTTTGACTGCCCGAAGTAGCTTGTGTGGCATTTGTTCGACCAATCAGGGGAAGCTACAGGCGGACCGTTGGTAGCTTGACCGGTGCCAAGAAGATCAACACAGTGAAATGATGTGGATCAGATCTAAGCTCAGAAGCATTCAAAGTAGCTCGATAAGGAGATTCAAAGGTGGACACGAAGACCAGAAGTGAATGCGGTAGTTGCAAAAGATCAAGAAGGCCTTCCTAGAGCAACTCTTCACCGACATGGACAACAGGGACGCGTGTTTAATACAACATTAACTTCATTCAAAAGATGGAAGGGCAGATCTTTCTGAGAGGATATTTTTTGTAAGCCCTAGGGGACGACACTCTTTTGTATATATGGAATTTTTGCCTTTTTTGTAGTTAGTTCTTACTGGTATATTTTTCTACTTTTGGAGACTTCTGAGAATCCTTAGACGAAAATACTGGAGTTTGTAACTCATTTAGAGCATAATATATAGAGTTTACCTTAATCATTGTGCATGAATCACCATTTTTTTTTTGCAAGTGTCATGCATTTCAAGTTAATGATCAAGTTATTTTGTGGATTTCTTTCATTCCTTTATAACTTTATCTTGTATTTCATGCCTTCTCTTGCAAAAAGTATCATTATACAAATCACAAGCTATGTTTATATAACTACACACAGATTCTAGCCTGTGAAATCCTTTTCCTTCTTGAAAATGTGTGAATCGAACCTGTTTGTGAGATATTAATGACATGCTTACAGAATTTGATGTATAATCTTATAGTCATCATCAATTTTCAAGTGTAACCTAAGTACTCCATTGCTCTTATCAATTCGGTATATCACCATAGGATTTAGTTTTCATTTTTATGCATTCTTCTTCCCCCTTTTCCTTAGAAGATCAGTAGTTAGGTGACACCAAAGGAAGCCGGCCTTCTCCAGAGGTTGACCTCTCTTTGCAGTGACCCACAGTTCTTGAGGTCTTCCCATGTTGCACTAGATTTTCAAATTTTACATTTGACAGGGTGCAAAATCCAGGTGACAACATGACCATTAAGTGCTCTCAAAGGAGCTTATAGAAACAATTTCATCCTCTTAGGGCTAGGGAGGGATTGATAGTGAAGAGAAATTTAAAGCAACATGAGGCATAGGAGTTGAAGGAAACAATGAAGAGGCATGACATAATAAGAATTGGAGCAAACTTGACATTTTTGTTGCAGTTCTCCAAATGAAGCTACCAAGGTTTGAATCATGAGCCTTTAAATCTTTATGAAATTATTTCCAAGATTGAGTTGTAGGCCAAATTTCATGGTCCAATAAACTGATGTAGGAGCATCCCGAGTGAACAAGCTATCCGCATCACCCAAAAAAAAATTTCAAGTTTGGTTTTCAGTTTTGTTTTGTTTTGGTGGTCATTGGCATTTCTCGACATCACAAAACTTCAAAGTTAGAAAATAATTGCAAGAATCAAACTTTCGCCAATTCGCAATTCCAACACTCTATAAGTAGTTTTGTGAAATTTATTCCCAAATATCTGTAAGAGCTAGAGTAGAATCCTTTTGTAGGGGTATTCTTGGAGGTACCATGTCAAATGTGAAAATAAAATCAATGGTATATCTTTTTCCATTTGGGAGAAATTGATGTTGGAAATTTGTGTTTTTAATATCGAAAGTGTGTTGTCAGTTTGTGAAAATTTTAAATTTTCAAAATTTATGAGGGCTGGAGCGAAATCCTTTTGGGGAGGACTTAAGGGGGTCATAAAACATGTTTGAGCAAGTTTTTGGGTGAAATGAAGTAATTTGTATTTTCGCCTACCGACACTCAATTCTATCAATTTACATAATTAGTCTTCTTTGAATTGATTTTAAGAGGGAAATGGTTGTTGATTTATTAGAAAAAAGAAAAAAGAAATGAAATATTTAAAATTTCACTAATAAATAAAGGGAGTTGAAGAGGTAATGTTGCAAGTTGGGGTAGCGGGGAAAAGGAGAGATAGAGGTTGTTGTGTATGAAGAAGTTTTGAGTTTTAAATTAAAATTTAATGTGTGGCAGATTAAAAAGGAGAGGTGTGTAGTATGTGGATGATATGAATTTGAAATTACAACTACAATTAAGAAGAGGTCGTGGCATTTTGAAGACAAATAAAGTTTGCGGGTTGAACAAAAATATGTGTAGAGATAAGGGGCAACATGGGGCAATGTGGTGAGTGTGTATTGTGAAGGATAAGAGAGCATATCAAAATGGCATGAGAGGCCATTGAATGCCAAGAGAGAATTTTGTATTGCAAGTGTATTTGAAATTGAGTTGAATTAATAAAGTATGTGTTTGTTGCAATCTTTATTTATTTGAATGTTGAATTTGGGTAGAGTTTACCTGTGAAAATTGTTTTGTGTTTGAGTTGGTTGGCAGAGGGGAGTACCCTCTTGCATCATAAACACATGCATAAGATTCATTATTTTTCAACAATTGGAGAGGGAATATATCTCCTATGGGTGTAGAGTCATCAATAGATTCATAATCAACAATAGTCGCCCAAATTTTTTCCTCAAGAAGCAAGTAGGAATGAATGAAATTAAGACACAAGAGGTGCATTAACTACTTATCTTATACAATATCTAGGATATTAGAAAGGAAATATGATACCACCTCACTATAGTAGAGTTGATGTAGAAAGACATATAATAGCTCATGCCCAATGACAAATTTGGGAGCCTTTTCCACTCACTAGCAATCAAATGAGAACACAAAACCTAGTTTTGTGTGGCTAATAAGGTTTAATTCCAATGACTCCCATTTGCAAGGAGCAATTTCAATGCTTTTATTTTTGATAACTACTTTTGTGATGTCTAGGAAATAAAAAAACACAATAGAAATAAAATAGGTCAGGTGCCAATATATAAGGCCACTAAACTAGCATGTGGTAATAAAAATATTATTAACTTAGGGGATAACCCAACGACATCACACACTTGGATCATATAGGAATCCATTAGGTTAAGATGGAATCAAAAGAAGGTGTGTTGATAATAACTCAGTAAGATAATTGGGTCACCTCTTTATGTATTGTTCAATAAATGTCTTTCAAATCCCATAAATAAATGATGAAAGGGGAAGATGAGGCATGAAAGGAATCTCTCATCTATTTCCTTAAGATCTCTTGGCATGTGCAAGTTATAAAGACTCTAACTATAAGAATAAATCATACACTTTAAGGATCTATCATTCCAAAAAAGAGGAAAGAATAATTGGTTTGAAAATGACTAGATTTATAGGCTTTTACAAATGGATCAAACATCATTCCTCAAGCTAATTAGTCATTTTGTTCTCTACTGCAAAGAGATAATTTATGGATTCTTTTGATTCTTGAAGCCACTCAAGGGATGATTAATTAATTTTTATCTAGAGATTATAGATGTTCAATGCTTTTAACTAGTAGATGTATTTTAAAAAAATATAGAATTCTATGAGTGAAGAATGTAGTAATGGCAGAAATATACGATCCAAAATCGTGAGCAAGAAAGTTCTTGCAATATTAACTTATATTTTTCTTAATACCATTTTAAAGTTAAGCACAACTCGAGTTTAATAAACATGTGGTAAGATGAAGGGTAGTTGATGAAGAATCCACACTCAAGAAGGATGTTAAAGGGGAAAATTCACCCTTTCCCTAGGAACTACTGAGGATTTGTTGAAACCTCTCAAATCATCAATGACTTTAATGATTAGTGCCTCATTTATTGAAGATGAAAGAGCATCATATTTATTATAGCCTTCTTGTGAATCAATTGCCTAATTAACCAAGCAATATGCAGTTGTATTTGCCCCTTTGTGTTTCAAATGTGTTGAGTACCTTTCAAGATCTCATAAAATATAATCCAAATTTCAATTATTAACCCTTCTTTATTTTATAGATTTTATTATTAATATAAAGTCACCCTTTATTGTGGAATTTAAACTCTCTTTTTGCTAGTTCAAGATTAAGGCATATAGATTGTGCTTATGCTTCATTGTTAGTACATGTTAGTAGTTTTTTAGTAGTAATCCTTAAAAAAATTCCCTCACTATTTCTTATAATCACACTTTCCTTTGACAATCTTAGGTTTCCATGAGAGGCCCCATCAAAATTTATCTTGAGAAGTTAAAGGGAAGGGGTAGTCCATCTGTCTAATTTCTTGCAGGTTTGCTTATATTTTCTTTTACTGAGTTATTCTTAGGAAAATATTTTAATAAAGGCCATTTCTTTAGAACTCCATTATCCCAATTGGAGAAAATATTTTCTCTTGTAATAGGCTTAAATATATAGGATATCGTTGTTTCTAAAAAATTTCTGTCTAGTTTGAATATGATTGATTCTACTTTGGATGGCAATTTTAAGAAGATTATTTGATTCTATTCATACCATAAATGTCATATTAATAGTGAAGGTGGCACCTACCAAATGCATGTATAAATAGATTCTTTAAAAATTATTGACCAACTTTAAAAATGTTGAAGAAGGGAGTTAGAGAAAGCTTTTTCACAATTAAGTCTATTATAAAGTCATTTCCAACAATTCTAGCTAAAGTTGTAATTGAGCAATAAATTATTTTTATTCTCTATCCCTAACCCACAAAGAACACATTTTAAAGTGGAAGAAATTATCATTTTCTCCAATCTAGCACTAGTTAAAATCTTGTTATGTAGAGCTAACCAATCAAAATCCTCAACTTTGGTTAATCAAGCAACACCCCAACAAAAGGTTCAATGGTAAATTTTCAAATGAACATGGATGGGTGAGAGATAAGTAATCCTACTTAACTAAATAATGGTATAAGTTTGAGGCCATTCATTTTAGTTCATCTTCCTTCAACGAGAAAAAAATAATTTTTTTCTAGTGGTAATTTTAGTTAGCAAGCATTTTTTTATGTTTGGGATTAGAGTCACTAAGACTTTTGCATCTTGTTTTTGGAGGAAACTTACCTTCTACAATTTCAAAGTAGTCCTTAACTTTGTCACTTCAAGCTTTCTTCAAGTATTATTTTTCCTTTAAGAGATCCATTAGGTTTTCTAGAGGTTTATGGTCATTCTAGCAACCAGACCAAAAGAGGGTTTTTCGCCATTATGAATGACCCAAGAGAGATGGGAAATTACTTCTCTAAATTTTATTATAAAGTTCAAAATTTTAGAGCCTAAATGCAGATTGGATACTATAAAAATTATTTCTTTATCAAGCTGTCAAGATATTTTGCCTACAGAAATGTGCACCCTTTTGAGTCTAATTTGGCTAGCATATTCCATGCAAGTTTCACTCCCAAGGCTAGATTATATGCACTTCAATGTATGCAAACTAGATCCTTTTGAGGAATTTAATCTACATAATTTCTCCCAAGATAGTAAATCTATTTTATCCCCTTCCTCACTTTCTTTCCATAGAAAGCCTCTAACTTGATTTTTTGATTTTAGAAGAAATACCTAGTAGGATTTTCAAGATTGACACAAATGGTGATAGTTGCCTTTCTCATAATAATTCTTCCTACTATTAAAGTTATCAACTTACCCTTCCATGAAGTAATTTTCTTTTGAATATAGGAAATAATCAAACTCCATAAATCATTTTTACTTGCTTCACAAAATAAAGGAATACCTAAGTAGAGATAGGGAAAGCTTTAAATTTTACAACCTAGAAAATTTGAAATTATTCTTTGAGTTATTAGAGCATAATTGAAGAAAAATATAGATTTAGAGGTTTTAATAGTCTAACCAAAATCTAAGCAATAATCTTCAATTATCTTTTTAATTACTTTTGCTTCCTCATAATTGGGTAGTCCAAAAAAGAGTGTCATTTGCAAAGAGAGTGTGAGTAATTGGGTCTAGCACTCATAGTATTCAAATTCCTTTCCAATTAAGCTATATATTCTCTATCAAGATTGATCTACATAAAATCCTACCATAATGATGAATAAAAAAGCTAACTTTGGATATCCCTATCTAATTCCTTGGGAAATTTTAAAAAATCCTACCAAGCTGCCATTAAGAAGAATAGATAATTTGACTCTTTATATACATGAGTATATCAATTTACACCACTCCTTTGAGAAACCAAATTTCTTTAATACTTCCAATAATAATTCCCAATTCACTCTATCATAATCTTCACCATGTCAAGATTGTATTGTCATTGTAAAAAAACTTTATTGTCGGATAGAATATAGAGTCTCATGGGCAATCAAGCACCTTCAATTATTTATCCACCAATCAAAAATCCCCCATATTCTTCATAAATGAGAGAAGAGATGGTGTTTCCCAATCTAGAAACAATGACGACCTTTGTAAATATTTTTGCATATTGTGTTAGCTCAAGATTGGCCAGAAGTATGTGAATGTTGAAAGGATTGTTACTTTTTAGAATTAATTCTATGAATATATAGCATTCAATTATTAAAAAAAAAATTGTTTGCAAGATTCGTTATCTGCCAACAACACATCCCTTCCAACATAATCTACCATTTTCAATTTTCAAAAGAAAAGAGTAGTGAATCCATCTAGACCAAGGTATTATCACTTGTGAGAGAGAAAAAAAACATATTTCTTATCTCTTCTAGAGTAAAATCTAACATCAATATAATATTTTTTTCACCTAGCACTAATCTTGTGATGTGGTCTAATATTTGTAGAGTTTTGGGGGCTTGATCCTCCTCTATTCTATTTAGAGATTTTTTTTTAAAAAAAGTGACTACTTTTTTCATTTTATTTTGATATGTTAAAAGGTGGCCCCACTTGGACTCAATACTTGGGATATAGTTTGATTGTCTCCTTGACTTCATGGAAGCATGATTATTTTTTGTTTCTACCCCCTTATTTTAACCAAACTTCCCTAGATTTTTGTCTCTAGAAAATGAAGTAGAATTTCTTCTAGTTCTTCTTTTAGCTTAGAATCCTCTTGATAAGTGGTTTTATTCATACCATGATTTATAATGACTATTATATTTAAAATATTATAGTTTAATCTATTTTTTCTTCAATTTATTTATAAAATGTAGTTTGTTTCATTCTCTAATTTTTAATTTAATGTTTTCAAAGTTATTGCATAGTTGCAACATTCTAGAGCCTTTAAGGAAAGGTGCATTATTCCATCATTGCTTAGAGAGATGAAATTTGGATCTCTAAACCACATTACTTCACATTAGAAGGAGAGTTTATTAGGGGACCTACCTTCAAAGATGTTAAGGGATATTTAAAAATGATTGATCCATATAAAGCTAAAATTGTACTTAAGATTTTGAAAGAGTCAATGATCTATTTAGAAGATAATAAGAATCTTTCCAACCTCTCAGCTATATGATGGAAGTCCTTTATTTTGTTTCTCCATGTGAACTTTCCATTACTATGAAAGTAGTCAAATAAGTTGTTATAATCTATGGAGGAGAGGGATTCCTCCATGTATTCTTCTAGATCCACAATTGCATTAAATCCTCCCCCTCACCCAAATTACTAATTCATCTCCCAAATAAATTATAATCTTACTTAACTAATTCCATAGTTTTTTTAATGTGTAGATGTTGGGCCACAAACATTAAACATCCAAAAAATAAGGTCAAAGGATAACCTTTACAAGTTAGACAAGATCCAACATGGACTTCAGGTCAAAGGTTTGATAAAATTGTCAATCATCCCAAGGCTCCTTTTGCTTCCACTTCAAGAAATCACCATTTAGGCCATTTTCCAAAAATAGAGTTAGCTTGTTCTTAAGAATTTTTTATTTCCTATAATAAAATAACATCATGGTTGATGGAATCTAACTGACACTTTACCAAGAATTTTTTGTTAGGGGTGTTTAAGCCCATAACATTCAAAGATAAGACATTATTCTCAAGAAGAGCAAAATTATCTCCCCATTATCATTGATTTGTCTAGGGTGGTTTGAAGCCTTGCTGCAATTTCTTCTTCACTTTTTATAAGTTTAGATTTTTTTCCTTTTTTCCTCTCCTAGATGTAGGTATTTCCATCCTTTCCATCACTTTTAACTAAGAAATAGAGAGATTTTATTAGAAGTCAAAACTTGAATTTTTCTCTAGAAATTCTACTATTTGTTTGGATAGCTTATCTCCTACCTTTTGGAGAATATCTTTTACAGAGTTATTTAAATTATCTTTTGACAAATTTCCTTCTTTTTTTTGATAGATTGCCTTTACATCTCTATTTTCCTAATAGTCAATGTATGAGATATCTCCCTATGATCAATTATTTCTTCTCTAAAAAGTATGATCATAATTTTGTGGATTATATGTCTCATAAATATAGTTCCTTACACCATTGATTTAATTATTTTTTATTGCTTAAATGTCTGATTATTTTGGGAATATGGGGGCTTGATTTTCACCTAAATTGAGATATTTCATTTCTAGGTCTTCACATACCAATGCATCATGTGGATCCGAAGTGCTATCATTTTGTTTATAAAAATGATATTCTTGGAGCATTTTTCATTACATTGACTGCTAAATTCAGCCGTACTTGTGACAAGACAAACAAAGTGGTTGAGGCCCTTCATAGAAAATAGATTGATTCCATTTTCTAATATAATATTTAAGGGTAAGGTTGGAAGGAAAACAATTTGATGCATCTATTAAGATATAAATTCTTGCATGCTCATCCAAATTGTTTAGGGTTTCCAAATTGTGTGATTGGAAAAACCCAATAGTATTGCTCATATATTTAGAGTCTGTAGCTCCCTGTATTTTATTGGGAGTTATTTTAGTTAAAGCTAGAAAGGGAAAATATATAATTGTAGAGAAAGGGCCAAAGTTGGGTTTATAGGGTTGAGAAAGGACCCCACTTTGTTTAGAAACCAATTTCTAGTTTTCAACTCTATATTTTTATTAAGAAATTAAGAAATAAATAAACATTTTTCTAGAAGAGAGATTCATGTTATGGAAGTCCAATTTTTAAAAACCCTTTTTGTTAATATTGATCTAAGAGGGAGAACTTTTAGAACTTGCCTATTAGCACCATGTATATATTTTCTGAGACATCAAAACTAAAATGGAGTCTATAGTTTTTGCAAGTAGCCTATTGTGTCACACACCCACCCACCCATATTTTCCTATGAAAAATAAAGACCCCCTTTTTCTTTGATTTCATTTTTTGCTTGTCACTTTGTTTTTTTTCAAACTTAGTCTTTGGCTTTGCTTTTTCCTTGTGTTTTATTTTTAATATCTTCCACTTTTTAGACTTTTAGAGTTTATTATCCATGTATGATAGTAAAGGAATGTCTAAAACTCTAATATTTCTTATAGAACAAGATTTTTAATGGTTTGATTTGTAACTTACATTAGAATTTTAGAGTTGGTCATCCTAGCATAGTTGTAAAGGGATCTCTAAAACCCCAACATTTACATAGGATATGGCGTCACCTTGATCTACTTTCCTTAGCTCTTCATTAATGATGATTCTCATGTGTGTGCACCTTTTTTTATTTTTTCTTATTTTTCCTATTATTTTTTACTTTTCTTTTACATCTTTGTGTATCTTTAAGCTTTGGAAATTCTATAGTTTACTTCTATTCATGAATATTTGTTTATAGTTTGGTGTGGGATTACCAATGCTCAAGGTCATTTTGTGTGTGTTCTTTCTACATTGGTACAATTGTTGGATGTGTCTCTTGGTGGTCATGTCATTTTCTTTCATCATCTCTCATGGTGTTATATGGTTCATTTTTTTAATAAAAAAGGTAAAAACTTTATTGAAATCAAGAAATCACCAATAAAAAGAGATCAAGGACCAAAGAGGCTCCCAAACAAGAAGAATCACCAAAACATACAACCACCACCCAAAAGCTCCATCCCTCTCAGCCAACGATGTCATCAAAAATAATCCTCTTCAAATCTTGACAATACTTAGGGGATAACTGCTCCCATCCCTCAATCTACTAACTTGCTTAAAATCCCACTTGGCCAAACAATCAACACCGCTATTCCATTCTCGTGGGATGTGGGTAAAAGACACCACCTCCAACATAGAACACAACCACAAAATATTTTGAACAGTCGAAGCAAGTTTCCAATTAACCCTTGCCAAATTTTGCTCCTTCAGCAGATTAACAATAATCTATGAGTCAGATTCACATATATTCTTACACCAACCCAGAGCATAAGCATGCTCAATAGCCCCAAGAATCACCAACCCTTCCATAAAATTGTTGGATTGTTGTCCTTTATGAATGGAAAAAAAGAAAATAACAAAGCCAAAACAATCTCTCCCAACTCCACCAATCCCAGATGGCCAAGGATTACCCCTAGATGAGCCATCATTGTTAATCTTCAAAAAATACACTAGAGGAGGCAACCATCTTCCAACCCTCTGAACCTTCTTTTTAGCCCTCCTACTTCTTCTAACATAAACAGAGTCAGAGGACAAGCCCTGCAGACCCAATCTATTCACTATCTCATCATCACTCATGTATAGAGAAAAAGCCACTTCACATTTAGCTTCCACCAATTCCTAGATCATACCCACAATTCTTTTCCAAACCTATTGAATCATCAACTTATCCCCTCAAAAAATCCTATGATTCCTTTCTAACCAAATTTTCCAAAGGACAAAGGTAGGACCAATGCACCACACAATTTGAAGGAAATAGGCCTATGTAGGAGGTCTTCCCAGGATACTCCATAAATCAACAAGGGAAGAGGAATGAACACAAGGATGTTTCCAAACACCCCACCAAAAATTCCAAATAAGCATACAAAAATGACAACAAAATAACAAATGGGAAGAATCCTCCTCACTGCACCTGCACAAAACACAAACAGATGGCCCCTGGGATCCCCACCTTCGAAGATTTTCCCAATTCAAACATCTATTCTAGGCTAAGGTCCACAAGAAGCAATTACACTTAGGCCAAGAAAACTTATTCCAAACATTTTTCCACCATGGAATGTCCAATCCCCCATACTTTCAAACCATCAACTCCTGATACCCACTAGCCACAGTGAAAGCTCCCTTAGGATCCAAACTCCAAGCTAAAATATCCTTATCTCGAAGAGAGTTGCACTATCTACTTGCCAAAATATTTTGAAGCTCAACACAATCCTCCTCCAAGCCAACCATAGGCCATTCACTAGGATCCTCCCACCTCGACACCTCCATCTGCCCACAGAGGTAAGAAGTCTTAAAATCAATCACCCTAGACCAACCATCCTCCAAGAAGCTCTGAAAAAATATTCTACAGATTAGGATACTTGATCACAATGGGGGAAAACCTATCCCAAGATTCAAACCAAAAGAGATCCTTAGCCCCTCTATTGCATATCCAAAACAAGCCCTCTTTGATCAAATTGGCACCTTTTTAAGCATTTCCCAAATCACAAAACCTTTCCCTACCAACGGATAGCAAGGAATCTCCTCCTTCAGTATCCCCCTTAGGTACTTGTTAGATATAATCCTGGCTTGGATCTTATTCCAAACACCATCTCCAATAAATCTTAGCTTGACAGTGCCAACCAAGTCAAAGTTAACTGTCACAATCCAAGACCCCCAAATTGCTTCGGGCTACAAATAATATCCCACTTCACTAGGCTCCACTTAGATGATGACAAGATGCTCGCCCATATAAATTTCCTAGCTAGAGATTCCAAATCCTTAATAAACCCAACAAGAGCTACTTGGAGCATACACCTATAGTTGGGAAGAGCCTACACCACCGACTTAAGAAGCTGAACCCATCCAGCAAAAGACAACCAACAATGAGTCCAGTGATTGACCTTCACATGAAACTTGTCGAGAATGTTTTTCTAAGAACCCCTAGGAAGGTTACCAGAGGAAATAGGAATGTCGAGATAAGTTAAAGGTAGAAAACCAATCTGAAACCTCAAAACATGAGCAATTCTATATTGAATGAGTTGTAGAGTATTAAAGAAGAAAATAGAAGATTTATCCTCATTAATCATCTAACCAAAGGCGAATAGATAAATATCCAAAGCCTTGCACAAATTAGTGGCCTCTTTGACCTTGTCCATACCCATCAAAGTAGTATCATCAACAAATTACAGGTGAGACTGAGGAGGTAAACCATTGCCACACACCCAACCTTGGATAAGACCCAGTGCCACATTGCTCTTCAACACTCTCCCCAAACCTTCAACTAGAAGAATGAATAAATAGGGATAAAGAGGATCCCCTTGATGAAAACCTCTGGAAGCCCCAAATAAGGAAGATGGTTCACTATTTATTAACACCAAAAAAGAACTGGTAGTAACACAACTCATAACCCACAAGACCCACTCCTCAACAAAACCAAAAGCAAGAAGAACTTTGCGCAAGAAAGACCACTTAACTCTATCATAGGCCTTTTCCATATCTAGCTTGATGAACATAGCTTTTTCATTAGAGGTCGCCATGGAGTGAATAGTTTCAAATGCAATGACCACACCATCCAAAATCTACCTATCCACCATGAAGCCACCTCGTTCCTTAAAAATAAGCTTGTTGAGACACCACTTCAACCTTTCAACAATCAGTTTGGAAAGAATTTTGTAGACCACATTACAAAAGGAGATAGGTTGAAACAAACTCATCTGATCCACACCATCACATTTGGGTATGAGAGCAAAGAAGGTAGAGTTCAAAGCCCTCAACATCTACTTGTTCCTTCGAGATTCACAAACCACCTCTAATAAGTCCAACTTAATAATATCCTAAAATTCTTGAAAGAATATGATCAGGAAGTCGTCTAGACAAGGAGCTTTTCCTTTCTTCATTTGAAAGATAGTAGCCTCCAATTCCTCCAAAGAAATTCCACCCAAGAGGTGCTCATTCATTTCCCTAGTGACCAAAGAAGGGATACAAGACAAAACCTAGTTTTCTTCTGTCAACACATCTTGAGAGTCCTCTCTAAATAGGGGTGCAAAGAATTGCAAAGCTTCTTTGGACATATCCTTCAAAGAGGTTAAATTCCCACCCCTATCATTCACAAGAAGAGGAATTGAATTACCATGTCCCCTATCTTTCACATAATTGAAGAAGAAGGCAGTGTTTTTGTTCCCCTCCTGTAACCACTCAACCCAAGCCTTTTGCTTCCAATAAACCTCCTCTCACAACTCACACTCTTCCAGATATTTCAATGCCCTCGCCTCCTCCTTGAGAGAATCCTAAAATAAGCTCAAATCCCTAATCTCTCAGGTGATGGCATCCAAATCGGCCTAAGCAACAACCTTAACATGGAAAATATTACCAAAACATTTCCTGTTCCACCTTTTGAGCTAGTACTTCACAAACTTCAATTGTTTGGAAAAAGAATACATACCAGTGCCATAAGCAGGTCTCTCCAAATACCACCATTGAACAACATGATCTTGCATAGATGGATCCCATAACCACATAAGCTAACACTTCAAAGAGGGAGATCGAGCAACATGAGCCGAAGCAACAAATAATTTAATAGGCTAGTGATCCGAACCCCTCCAATCCAAAATCTCAAAACAAGTGGACCAAGATCCACCAATCCAAAAACAAGAGAATAGGAACTGGTCAAGCCTCTCAACAATACAATGCTCCCCTAGTCTCCTATTAGTCCAAGTAAACTGAAAATTACTAGGCTTGATGTCAATAAGATTCAAAGCAAAAATGTTATCATGGAGTAGAAAAGTGAAGGGATCCAACCTCACAGTTCCACACTTTTTTTCATCCAAATCAGTAACATTGAAATCACCTACACTAATCCAAGGAAAAATAGGAGCAAGCTCTAAATATACCTTATGTGAGACCACAAGTATTGCTTACTAGGAAAATCAGTAGGAGCATAGATGTTGGAAAGAATAGTTTCTCTTGTTTCTAGACTTGAAGTAACCACATAAATAGAAGACTTAGAGAACATCCACCAAAGAGGATGAATCTTCAATGGATTTCATAAGCAAGTCACACCCCCCGCATTACCTTGGGTGCCAATGTATTTGTATTGACCCCGTCCCCAAATTTTTGACACCAAACCACCCATACTCTTTATAGACAACTTAGTTTCCTATAAAAAAGAATGTTTGGAAAATGATTTCTCACCAAATCACATACAAATTTTTGTTGAAGGCCACTATACAAGCCCCTTACATTCCATGAGAGGATGAACATTTTAGGGGGTTAGAAAAATGCGAGTCCAGAGTCTTAATAGATCTTGACTCCACAAAAGTATCCCTCATCTTCTTGATTTTCTCTAAGTCCTTTCTCCCATCCTTGGAAGTCTTCTCAACAACCCCTTTTTTAAGATCTTTCTAAAGAATCCCCAATGAAGGAGAAGCCTTGTTTCCTTTTTCTGAATCAGACCCCACTTTCACCAAAGGAAGATAGATCTCCCCCTCGCCCTTCTTCATGGTCGCAATGACCTTAGGCCCCCCTAAAACCATTATATTGAGATCAATTTCCATTTGCAAAGCACCAACATCCTATGTATTATGAATGTTATCTAAAATATTACCCTCTTGAGCCATATCTAAGACACCTTGATCCATAGTCATCATACATTCACCTCCTATTGAATAAGGTCATACAAAACCTCAAATATATTAAAGGTGTCCCTTTCCTACCACTCCTTAAAATTCCACTTCTATCCACAATTCCTATTACAGGCCTTAACAGGAATAAAACCCTTTGAACCTACAACATCACTAGGAATGGGAGCCTTTCCTTTGTCAACCTTAGTGGAGTTGCGAGGAGGCTAAGCAATCTAAGATTCATAAGATTTGGACCTAGGAAATTTTCACTACAAATGGCCATATTCATGGCATAAACAACAACAGAAGGGTAAAGTATCATAATAAAGTTGTTGCACCCAAGAATATGAACCTGCACAAATTTCTAAAGAGTCTAGAAGAGGGTGACTCAAATCAATCTCAACACAAATGTGAGCAAAAGTCATTACCTTTCTATCATGTGTTTGCTGAGAAGGGCCAATTGGTTTCCCCAAAAGCAAAGCAACCATTTACAAGATGTCATTGTGCCAACACTCCACTGGAAACCAAGGAAGATACACCCAAACTAGAACTCGATTCGGGAGCTCCTCCAAAGGATTAAAACCAATGTGCCATGGCTTAATAAATAAACCAATTTGGTTGTGGAAATAAGGTCTACCCTTGAAGACTCTATTATGATCATCCACGCAGTTGAATACCACCATGAAATAACTATTGTCCAAAAACATCACTTCCATTTCACCCTCCATAGTCCAACTCCACTAAGCCCATGATTCTGAATATTGGAGCGAGACCCGCATTCCCATGAATTTGCAAATCAAGACATATTTTGAGAAATACTAAGTATCCTTTGCAATTGATTTTGGTTGAATCACCAACATCAACCTTTCTTTGCTTCATTCTAGGAAACCATTAGTTTTCAAGATTCAAGGTCCTCCAGATGGAGCAAACCCTCAAATCCTCGAATCATTAGAAAATAAGTTGCTCTCAAAAACCCTCATTGAAAGAGATGGAGATTTCACACCAAATGCCACATGAAAATCCAAAGAAGATTTGGCCCCCGAAGCTTCCCCTAGATGCAATGCCAAGAGAACAAAGACACCACACCCTTATACCTCCACGCAAACTAACACCCAAATCCACACACATAACTCACAAAGAAAAAAACAAACAGATGAAAAAGATAAGAACCCCAAATATGAAGAAATAACCGCTCCCAAAGAAGCAAACAACCCACACAAAGCAACAAAAACCCACCCATTTGCATGCAATGACAAACTGAAGACATGCAAGCCGTGACCTCTAATGGACGCAGGCCTACAAAAAGCACCTGCTCACACTCCAAACCATCACGTCCTCCTTCTTGCATGATTCATTAATGGTGTCATGCATTTTTATTTTTACTTGCCATCTATTTGGTTGTTTGTTTCATGTGTTTTACTTGTTGTATGTTAGGGAACTTATTTGTTTTAATTTGTTTTCATCATCTTTATTCTTTTCATTGATTTCTTCATTTTATTTTATTTTTGGTTTTTGGTGTGCCCTATTTATATTTTTCTTTCCTCCTTTATCATATCCATTTTGGGGTGTTTTCAAAGGTTGAGGTTTTCTTTCTTGATGAATTCATGATTTAATAATCCCTAATGATTTCCATTAGACTCTTACTTGTCATCTTATTTTTGAGATGGGTTCTTCAAGATCCTCACGTGCAACTTTTACATCTAAATTTTTGCTATTTTTTTGGAGTCATAGTTTTAAGATTCCTTGTGTTTGAATGCTTTTGTGGTATAAGTTTTGTAATACCCTCGATCTCCAATCTTTGAAATTTTACCTTATACATTCTTTTAGATCCAAAGATGCAGAGATGTCCATGCTTGTTTTCTTTTAATGAGGTTAGTGGTATCCCCAAATTTTGATCCCTAATCATTTTTCACTATATTATCTATCATGAATTCAAGCATATCCTTGCTTGTGGTATGAGTTAGGATTTATCCTAATTCCTAACTCTTAATATTTTTCCTTTTACATTCCTTCAAAGTTAGATATGTGGGCATGCTCTTATCTGGCTACCCTTAGGTATTGGTTAAGAGGTACTCTTAACCCCCAAACACAAATGTTTAATAATGTTATCTCCTTAGTTTCGTGAGTTGTTCATGTTTTAGTATGATGGATTTTTGTAAATTAAGTTAATTAAGCTTACTTAATAAGGTGTTTCAAGTAATTCTATTGAGCATTAGACTTATGGGATCCTTAATAATTCTTGAGTATGAATCAAGTTGGAATCCCAAAGCCTAACTCCCTAATAGTTTACACTAATAAATTTATAGTTAGGTGATGGTAGACATTTTGTTATCACTCAAGTTTCCTCTTTAATAATTTTCTATTCGTTAAATTGTCTTATTGCATAACTTGCATGTATATGATTTGAATATTTATGAATTGATTGTTAATTTTTTTGATAAAACTAGAAACTTTTATTATTGAATTATCTAATGAATTCATGTGTTCTTGGAAATACACATGCAAGGAGAACAACCACCATAAGTCGAAATGAAGTACAAATGCAAAAGATACCATCCTAATTAGAAGACTTTCTTCCCTTGTGATGGAATTAGAGAATCTATTGACTTGTGACATGTAGATGTTTAGGAGCTCCTACAATGGGTACTTGTAGATGTCTAGGAATTCCTACAATAGGTACATATAGAAGGAGATAGAACTTTCATAGCCTAGTATTTGTTAAAATCAAGGTTAGTTCATGTTGCAACATTTATAATTTTTAATTAGTCTCCTAAGTTGTTTATGGCTTGTGCCTAGATATATAACCAAAAACAAAAAAAGGTGTTTGGTCCTATAGGCCAAAATGTGTTAGACATCAATTTTGAAGCAATTAAAAGGGTGATTGGCCTATGTACCTACTCCAAGTATGATAAGGTCAATATTAAGACAACTTAGAAATACCATGAAATTAAGAATATATTAATGACCAACATCATCAATGACAATCTATTGCTTTGGAGAAGGAAATAAATAATTAAAAAGGTCCTTCAAAAAAGTAAATTTTAGGAAGATTCCAAGGATTTTGGATCACCCTTCTAAGAAGATTTTTTGGCTAGCCTAATTCTAGGGATTTCTATCCCTTGATGTGTTTTTTCATCCTAAAATTATATATTCTAAGAGGATTGACTAGGGTACACTCATCAATGACACATTGCATGAGCAATTTATAGATGTTTTAGAATCCACCAAATTCCATATGACTTCCTTCTTGGTATATTGGCTAGCCTTCCAGACTAGTTTTCTAATACTAAGATAAGTACTCATTTTGTAGTTGAGTGAAACCAAGGTGTTTGATCATTATCCCCAATTGAAGCTAAAATAAAGTTACACTACAACATGATTAATGATGCATTTATATATGGGATGATCAAGTGCTTAGAAAATTACTATGCAAAAATATTATCCTTGGAGGAAACCCAAGAGATGGTGAACTTGGGAATTCATTCATCCAAATTAAAATCTTCTACTATATCAAATTTTGTTGCTTAAATAAAGCACCATACAAGTTACCCTAGTATCCCAAGAGATGGAGAACTTGGGGAACTTGTTCATCTAGTTTAAAACCTTATCCTACATTAGTATTGGTGGCTTCAACAAAGCACCGTACAAGTTACCTAGGTATCCTACTAACATGATCATTATTTTAGAAATATATAGGTAGGTTATGGAAATATTGAAACTCATTGCTAGTCATAAGGTGGGAGTGTACTTTTACTCAAGCACCGAACATGAAAAAAAACTAAGAGATGGAAAAATTGATAATGGAATTGTATGAAATAAATGATAGATTTTATCCCATTGGAAAAGTTGGGCCATTGATTGGCTCATTCTTTGTTCATTTGCTAGCATTGGAAGAATTTTGGGCTAATTACCTAGATGACATGAAGCCGGGATAAGAGATTATTGTCAAATGGAAATACCTTTGATAAAAGGATATAACATTGAGAAAATTCCTAAGTATACATGAATATTGAAAGTTCTTGGACCCTACCTATAACAAGGACAAGGTATTCATCTAGTTGATGGATAGAATTGACTATTTTAGTACCAAAAGATGCCTCAATTAAATCTTTAACATAGGCGGTTTGATTGTTAGAACAAAGAGATGATGGAGGCGCTCATATATTATGGATGATCAACAAAAGAAGCCTCCTAAATCCCTAGTTGCAATAACTAAATAGGGAAAGTCTTCTACAATAGCCAAATAGAGGGCCAAAATTTTCAAGGCAGGCAAGAAGAAGTTTGTTGTTTGAAAGGATACTATTAATGCAATCATGTCTAAGGTAGAAATTTTTGTTGAGGTAATTACATGCACCTTCAAGGAGAATCCCAACAAGGCCCTTCCTACTACTACATTATTAAAGAATCTTCCAACCTAATGAAGAAGCATTTAACATAAGAGCTAATTCATGAATTGATGATAATTAAGGGCGATTTAAATGTTTTCTAGGCAAGACAACTAGAAATGAAGGAACCTATCAAGCATATTAGGAAGACTCTTTTATCCAAAAGATTATAAGTCTAATATACTATTGATCCCAACTTCAACAAAATCCTGGAAGCATTGGAGAATTTTAAAGTGCATTTCCCTTAGTAGTGATGGCAATAGAGTAACTAGGTGTAGTAGTAGTTAGATAGCAATGAGGTGAGTGCTCTTCTTCTTCTTCTTCATTTTTTATTCATTAAAGTGATGTAATAAATGACTATCATTTTGAGTGTGTTTAATTGTAATTATTTTCTTAGTCCTAAATAAAAATATGCAATTTTATGTTAGGGCCTATGAATTTGAAATAAAATGTAACTTGTAAATTTTGGGCCTAGGGATCAATTTAGGATCTGGGCTAGCTTGCTTTAGTAGATGTAGCTTTGGGCACCCAAGTTGGGTATTTAAGAAAGTTTCAAAGACTATGTAAAGGGTTGGGAATTTTTGGGAGAAGCTAAGAACACATATTTTAGTGTGGGGAATCTTGTTGAAAGTTCTAATTTGCATGCCAATTACCAATCAATAAAGATCATGTCTACTCCTTAGGGATGTTCTCATCCTTGATAGGGATGCATTTTTTGTTTCTATTCTTTGAGTTGGTTTATTTAGTGAGTTTTTGTGAAGTGCTTAAAATTTTATATCGTTTTCTTGTGGAATTATGAAGTGATTTGTAAAATACATGTGTAATGTGGTGGTATTATGCATCTATTTTTAAATTTCACAAAATTCCTTAAAATCTTGCACCCATAGTGTCATTGATAGATTGAAATATTGATAAAAAAATCATAGGTTATTTTAATTTCATCAGATCTTCCAAAATTAAGACTAAAAACTAAGTGCATCATTGATTGATTATTTTTATACTTTATTTCTCTAAATCCTAACATTTTTTATCTTCATTTTTTACACATTTGTTAGAGTAGGATTAGATCAAAATAAATTATATTTGATATATTGAAGGAATTATCATCTAAAAGAATATTTAACATATTAGATGCATGAATTTTCAAGTTTTATTGTTTACTAGCACATGCCCCTTGAACAAAAAAATCACATAGACCATTGGGATACTTCAATACTACCATGACTTGGCATACATGACCTTGGAGGTGACTAGTTACCGAGATCAATCATCTTTTCAGGAGAATTAGAGTGATCTTCATTCTACTTGAGTTACATGTTTCAAAATAAACATCAACACAACCCATTCTACAATGATTCCTATTATTTTCCTTTTAATTTTTCCTTGCTTTAAGGTCTATTAAAGGTGGATGACTTGACTTTTTGCTTCTTGGAGGAAGGAGGTAGTTTATCTTGTGATGAAAAACTTTCTTTGAATTCTTCTTGTGCGATTTTTTTAATGTTCTTTGGTCTCTCCTCCTCACTTATTTTCTTTGATCCCATCATATTTCAAGAGGTTCTTCTTATTTTGTGTTGTATTCCATGATTTCTTACTATCTCTCCATGAAGATCCCTTCTATCTCCAACTGTGGACCTCACTTGGAAGTGTATCTAGTAGCTTGTTGCTTTGAAATGTTTTTTTTTCATAAAATGTTTAGATTCCTATGATTGTGTTTGAAAATGTTTTCCCATCCCTACCCCATGATCAATTTATTCTCTTCTCCATTACTTGTGATTTTTTGTGTGTTTTAGAAAAGGCTAATGGTTTTTAATTGTTATGTGATATATTTATTTAGGATGGTGTGTATCTTAATAAATATATATACATATATAGAAAATATTCTTGAGAATCTAACCTAAGCATATAAGAATGTAAATATGAATTTCCTATAAATAGAATGAGTATGGATATCTTAAATACATCTATCTAAAAGATACCAAGAGATAGAGGAGTTAGGGGCTTTATACTTTAAAAATAAATTTCAGTTCTAAATAGTTTTTCTTTCAATGGTCATGAAATTAGATGCTTCTTCTCCCTATTTCCACTGCATGTTACACTTCTTAGTGTTATTATTTAGTAATACAAAATAAAGGGACCACTCAAAATATTAAGATGTCAATTTAAGTTTGTCATTCAAATCTTAAATCTTATTTTAAAAAAGAAATTTAAGAATAAGCAACACCAAAAAATGTTAATTTTCTAATAGGGGGACTCTTTGAGGAGATACTAAGCAAGTGGGGCCAATGAGGACGTATGTAAACCCTAATATTTTACCTTAGGAAATAAAAGGGTGATATATTTGGAATTGGGATGGAAATGTTGAGGAAAATGAGAGTTGTTAGATAAGAGTGGTCAAACACCTAGGATTGAAATGAAATTTGTGAACATGGTAAGGAAATTATCACACTGTAATTTATATGACATAAATGGATGTTAAAATAGTCTAAATCTATCATAGATCTAGAAACTAGAATTTATCTTGAGAGAAGTGGGAGGTGTTATTGAGAATGTGATATATAGTCCAAATGAGAATAAATACATACCACGCAATCAAGGACCATTAAAATTTGTAGGATATGTCATGTGTTCAAGAGGGTAAAATAAATCTCAAGGCTTGATAAATATGATGTATTACAAGAGCCACGTAATCCATGAGACCGTATCTCGTCAAACACTTCATGTTTCTTCTATACAATTTCATATTTTCCATGAAAGTTTTTCAATCATTTTGATTAATATGAATTATATATGATACCACATTTGCATTCACATGTATTAGGACATTTCCATTACATTTGGAAATTATTTTCTTTGACTATTTTTTGATGTGATATATTTACACTCTAGGATGCTTCTAGTGAATGTTATGGACAATAAATTTACACTCACTAATTATAAATTCTTAAGAATCTCTAAATTTTTTTTACAAGACCATTTTATACATATATCGTTGTATAGGAGTGAATTTGCACCCCTTATGCAAATTCCCCTTTTTCCCTTCTTCACTTTAAAAAACTAAATTTGAAGGCTAAATTCCACATAAGCCCACTACCTTCATTCCTTGGTGTTTTTTTTGTGTGTCGACAAAGGAATAACTATCGGGAACACCCATGCGACATGCAGACGTCCGTGTGGTGCGCTTATGTCCCTAGAAAATTCCTGCATCTAGAGCCTGCATAGGCATTACACTTCCCATTGGAAGTCAATTTGTAACACCCCCTTCGATTGATTGACCCGAATATAGTCGTTTTCTTCATTCCCTCCTTCAAATTCACTTCTTATTCCTTCATTTCATCCTCTAGAAATATTCTTCACATCTTCTAGCACTCAACTTGATCTCTTTACATCTTTTAGCACACTTGCCAAGCATTCTAACATTCACTTTCAGCCTTCAAGCAACACTTTGTACTCCATAGCAACAACAACACTCTGTCAACTCCGTAGAGCAAGTGTGGAACTGACACCATTGTAGTAGAGGCTTGAGTCTTCTCATTTTCTCCTCCATTAACTAGTGGGTTCTTGGTGGAGGTGGTAAGATTTCTACTCATCTCCTCTATGATTTGGTGGGTAGCACCCTACCAATTTTTTGTAGTGCTTTTGTTCTTTACTTCATTTCTTTCTTTATCATATATTTCCTCATTATCTCTATCTTGGCTATCCGTGGAGGTTGAAACACCTAAACGAGGGTCTGACTGAGGTAGGCCCCTATATAGCCACCCAACAATTTTCCTCTTTATTGTGTGTAGGTGGACATGTTACTTAGAGCTAGCTAGTGAATGAGTACCTCTATGAGATTATTCTTGCCACCCTAACTCTTGTGTATTTACTTTATCATATTTGTGCATATCTTGCCTACTTCATACCTTTGTTTTGGCCCTTTGGAAGTAATTAGCTAGGTCGTTAGTCCATTTTCTAGTGTTTAACCTTGTCTCTTTAGTCCTCTGATCATATAGATGGCAACACACCTGAGAGACGCCAGCGCGCCACACTGTTGTCTCGATACCACGCTTTCATCCTTGGGAAGAGAGCTTCTTGAGGCATAGTGTTGAATCCAAAAAGTTGGCTCGCCTCACCCTATTCTAAGTTTTGGGTCTACAGGGTGATTTAAGGACCTTATAGTCCTCATCATTCTCATCCCACATTTCCTAACACCCCTTTAAGCTGAGGTAAGTTAGGGAAGCCTTCTGCTCTTGGCTCTTTGTGACCTGGGGACTTGAACGTGGTTCATCCCCCTCTCTTACAATTGCAACCATCACATTCCATGGTGTTGCATCTCATTTAAGTAGTTCTTTGAAATTCCTTAAAGCTTCATCAAGAACACTATTTCTTATATATTCTAGCAACAATCATTTTTTATAACTTTAAATTTTGAAAAAAATGTTAACTAGAAGAATCAACCTAATTCCAACAAGTAATATACAAAAATTAAATTCATATTATATTTCACAAAATTTCTTTCACAATGTTGATATAAACTATACCAACGATTACTTACAATAACTCAACCAATCATAAATACATGATAAAAGTATATCAAGTCAAAACTACAAACCATCCAAATAATCCAAGTACATAGGTAATACACCTAATCCAACGAATTAGCACTAATACCATACAATATCCAAATATATACAATGCAATAATGTAAACACCAAGTACATTTTAATGAACCATGAAAAACTCTATTTGAGCTCTTGTTGCATATGAGGAAGGCAATTGAACCTACACATTGAAAGAATCCCTTTACTCTCCAACCATTAACTTGGCTCAAAGTTTACAGATAGATAATCCAAGTGATGATGAAATATAAATATAATATAATGGTTACCTTATTAATATTTTCTACTTCTTCTAATATACATAAATTCATATTAAAAAATAAAACACATAAATTTATTCTTATTAGTTTCACAACACACATACCACATGATATAGAACATCCAAGTATACTACAATCATATAATAAATCTAGTTGAACACTTCATAGCATGAATGAAATGTCAATATCAATCATATAAAACTTACAAACAAATACACCACTTAATAACAACTAAGAAGGTCTAAACTCTAGAACCATATGCAACACCCTCATATGACGATTAAATGTATCCCGTATTACAACAAAAATCACCCTATAGTGTCATATGTCTCAATCAACTCAAACCTAGCTCAAGATGGAAACCTATGCAACCCATAATACGTTACTTTTGAATACCTTAGCTCACATCACATACTATTACTTAGTGGTTAAGCTTAACTAGCTTATGAAGTCTTTTTTTAAAATCATTCTCACTTGTACATTGAAAGGCCATCATTTATTATTTATGTTTTCCATTACGCTCTTCCAAGTCTCGATAGTCATAGTTAAGCACAACCATAATTGTTATAGTTATAACTTGTGCTAGTAACTTATTTAAATTATTTGAGTTGTTATTTGTTGAGGTAAGTAATTGTTTTTAGAATATTAAATTTGAAATATAATTATATTGACACTACATAAATAAATAAATTTAGTCATAGACTTAAAAATCTTATGTTCATCATTGATATTTTACATCCCACTAATATTTTTATAGTTATAAAATTTATTTATTTTAACATAAGTTGTAAATGATAATATGATGAGAAACATTCCATAAAATAATCTTACAAGAAGTTAATATCTAAAAAGTAAATAATATTTAAATTTAAAAAGTAGTGATTCTTAATTGCTATGTGACGTCCTCGTTAAAGATTCTATATATCTTAATAAACATGTAAATAAAATCTTAAAGAACCTTCCAACTAGGTATATAAGAATATAAACTTAAAAAGTAAGTAATATTTTATTGTAAACTTAAATAGTAAGTAATGTTTTATTTAAATATTTTATGATTATAAAATTTATATAGTTTAACAAAAGTTGTAAATGATTAAAATATAAATAATATATAATTTTTAAAAAGTAATGATTCTCAATTTCTGTGTGGTGTCCTTGTTTAAGATGCTATGCTTATCTTAATGAATATGTAAAAAAATCTTGGAGGATCTTTCAAGCTAGGTATATAAGAATATAAACTTAATAAGTAAGTACTATTCTATTTAAAAACTATTTTTTATGTGACATCTTTATTTAATATGTGATGTATCTTAATAAATATGTAAAAAAATCTTGGAGGACCTTCCAAGTCAAACATATAAGAATATAAATATGTGTTTCACTATCATATGACAATATTTAATTATAAATTTATGTATTTTAAATTTAAATATATAGACCACTCAAACTATAAATATATTATAACATTTTACTTGACATTTAAGCTTACTGTTCACATCTTAGATCTCATTTTTAAAAAGTATTTAAAAATAAGGAGCACTAGTATATGTGAATATTTTAATAGAGGGAATGTTTAGGTGATACTAAATAAGTGGGGTCAACTAGAACATGTGAGGACCCTAGGATTTGTTCCCAAGCAAGGAAATGAGAATAAGTTAAAAAGTGGGATGGAAAATTTAATGAAAATGAACCATGAAATAAGAGTGGTTGGACACCTAGGTTTGGAAGGAAAATAAAAAATGGATGTCAAAAATATTTCAATCTATAATAAATCTAACTAAAATTATATCATGAATGAAGGAGGTGCTATTGATGATGTGATATATAGGTAATAAGAAGAAATAGATAACATATAATCAAGGACCATCAAAGGTGCAGGATATTCCATGTGTTCCAAAGGATCGAAATAAATCTCAAAAGACCTAACAATTATAATATATTACAAAATTTATGCAAACCATGTGACCATATCTCACTAAATACTTCACATGCCTTCTATATTATTTTGAATTTTTCATCAAATTTGTTAGGAATTTTTAAAATATTCATGTGATTTTTATACGATATCATATTTTCAATCATGTCTATTAGAATATTTTTACTATATCTTATTATTATTTGCTTTTATTATTTTTTAATATAATATTTATGCATACAAGTAGGATACTAGTGAAAGTTGTGGAGAGTGAATTTAAATTTACCAATTAAAAAATATTAATATCTCTAACACATTTTTAACAATACCATTTTGTATGTATCCCAAAATCATCATTCTATGGTGTTGCATCTCCTCTAGGCAATTCTTGAAATATCAAAACTTTATATTTTAATAACTTCTTCAAAATAGCAGTATAAGGCTTAGATAATTTTGTGAAATTTTTATTGCGCCCTAGACCTTTGTCCTTAGAAATAAAGACCATGTTTGCAATAGCTTTGTTTTTGCAAGAAACCAACACTACAAATCAGTTATTAGAATGGGAGCACGAAGATGAACCACTGAACCATGCCACCATCTATTGGTACTCACACAATACGACACACAAGTGTGCAAAAGAAGGATAATTCATAAGGAAAAATTTTCTTGCCATAATTTCTATAAGTTCCAATGAAAACCTTCTACACATTTGATTTCGATAGAGGATAAGAAATTTGAGAGAACAACGCTTGATATTCAACGATAAAATCAATCACCTTTTCCTGGTCCCCTGCTTATATCAAATGAGATCTAAAAAAGGTCATCTTCGGTCTAATGTTAGCCTATAACTGCTAGAGGAACTAATTTACCAACTGATCAAACAAGAAGATAGAGTTATCCGATAAGGAATAGTACCACTCAAGGGTAGTGTCCTTAAGGGATCTAGGAAAGAGTTTAGCCATTAGAGCATCATGATAGAAGAAATCAGTGCACATAGCATTAAATGCTAAAATGTGCATTTGAGGATCTCCATGACCACCATACTTTTCAAATTTTAGAATCTCCATCCCCTAATGGATAGGAGTGTTTAGAATAGCAATAGATAGAGAACTATGACAAAAGGGTTGATGCAAGAAGTTGGGTACACAAAAAGCTCAAAAAGTGGAAGTGTTTTTGTTGTTTTTCAGAATTTGTCACACTTGGACTGAAAATTTGAGGCACTTACACAATGAATCTTAAAAAAGTCAGTAATATAAAATTTAGCATTTTGAATCTAGTTTCCAAATATGTAAATTATTCAAATACCCAAATTATAGAAATTAAATTTTGATAGGGATCTACAAAAACTACTTTTTAAAAGTCCCTTTTTTTTTTACCATACCAAGCACGTGTATGGACACCACTTTTTGACCCAAATAAAAGTATTTTGCTAATTCCTTTTGGAAAAAGAGAGCTAACAACATGAATATTGATGTGGAATTTTTTTTGTAATTTTCTGTTGAATATTTTTTTTTATTAAATTTTTATTGGCCTTAATTGTTGTTTTTAAAAATCAACGTATACGGACAACATAATTGGACCTAAACTAAACATTTTTTGAATATTTTTTTTCATTGTGTAGATAATTGTCTGAAGTTTGATGCCATATATTTTTTTTACAAGAAACTTAACCAAAAAAAAGTTACTAAAAAATTAAAAAAGCCTCATATTTCAAGTTTAAGGACTAGTTTTCTTAGAAATTAATTAAAAAATAGCAAACATAATCCAATCTTAATAAAAATTATATATTTGGAAAGTAGACATCATTTCTCTAATGGGTTTTAATTTTATAGATTAATTCAGAAAAAAAGTTCATCAACCATATTGCCAAAGTTGGATTTTCTTCTTCAATCTGCCTTAGTTTTTTAGTTGCAGAGGCTAAGGCTCAGATTGCCAAGCCTTTCCCAAGTCTAAAACCAAGGCTGCATGTGGGTTGTGAATTCAATTTTTAAATAATGTGTACACATTACTAAAACATGTACACATTATTTAAATGAAACGCGTACACGTTTCATAATGCATACGCATTATCTAATTACCCGTTGGGTAAAGGTAACGTGTATGCATTATATAACGCGTACATGTTCCCAGAGCAAAACGCGTATGTGTTTCATAATGTGTATGCATTTCTGATATAGCCATTTTTTCCCAATTTGGTAAATATTGATAAAACATGTTTTTTCTGCAACATTCCTTTTCTGCAGTATGGACCGAAAGCACCATTTTTTGCATTTTTTATTGCAAATTTGTCTTGTGAAGGGCATGTTCTATTAAAATTGTTGGAAGAGACAAAGTGCAGGTTGAATTTTCTAAAGTGGAATCAAGTACAAGAACTTTTTACAAGAATATTTGGAAAAAGTGATTTTTTGGATGCATTCATGATGTTTTTGTACTTCAGAGTTTAAAGAAAAAAGGATCTTCATACTACATAGTTTTATTTGAATATTTGAAGGAGATAGAAATTTGAAAATAGGTTGTATTTGAATCATTTTTTTTGTCATCAAAGAGGGTTTGGTAACCATGGGTGATAAGCAAAGACAAAAAAAGATGTAGAAAGTTAATGACACCCGAAGAAATTCAAGCAAATAGAGATATGGAGGCAAAAAGACAAAGGGGTAGAAGAGAAAGGATTCTTCAAATGAAAAATTTGCAAGCATCTAGTTCCAAGAATGTTGAAGAGGAAGCTATGAATGATGAAATGAATGTAGATGATGCAAATGTGGAGATGGTGAATATGGAAGAAAATACAATTATGGAGACAAACCCAACTATGCCTTCAACTTCAACTTTGAATGATGTGGAAATAGTACCTATGCAAACAACTTTGGGTATGTCTTCAAATCCACCTCCCAATGATATGGAAAATGCACCTATTCATACAATCCATCTAGGTATGTGTTCAAACCCAAGTTTTGATAATATTGATATTGGTTGTTTAGATGAAGTTGGATACACCATTAATGATATCAATAATTCTAGGGTTGAAACAATGCAAAAACAAAAAAAATGATGAAATTATATCTTATGAGAATGAAAATGAGAATGAAATCCCTCATACTGATGAAAATGTGAATGAAATCCCTTTTACATTTGAAAATGAAAATGAAACCCCTTGTGTGAATGAAAATGAAACCCCTTGTATGGATGAACCTGAAAATGTTTTTTTTACAATTGAAAGAGATGTGCTAGATAAACTTTGTAGTAAATTTTCTTGGAGACAAATTAGAACTTATGGAAATAGAATATATAAAATGTTTTTTATAGAAATAAAATAGGATTCCAATGTCAACTCATGGTGCAATTGATGATAATGTCGAAAATGAGAATAGTGATGAAAAAATTAGGTGTTTTTGTAAAACCAAAAAAGAAAGATGATTCAGTAGAACAAGTCATATGTAGTGTTGTAATGCTATTGATTTTATAGGTAAGAAAAGTCAATCAAAATATAAGAATGTGGCTCGTTGTGCAATAACAACTGCTCTAGTTGATAAATCAACTTCAAATAAAAGAATGTTAAGTAAGATTAGTAAATGAATAAAAGTAAATCCTAGAAATTTGATAAGAGCTACTAAAAGAAGATAAAGTATTGAAAAGGATCCAATTAATCAATGTTGGAGTTTTAGTGGTAGACTCCCAAGATCAGACATGAAATTAAATATTTAATCAAAATAATTTGGCATGATAATACAAGAGTATCACCTAACATTAGAGATGTCTTAAAATTAAGGGTGGGTTCCAAAATTCGTGAACCTCATCCAAAGCATCTCTTAGATATGACTCAAATTGAATTATATAAATTTATTTTAGATGCTTCAATCTTACCTTTGAATATTAATATAAGTCAAATATCATTCAAAAAGTGTAAACCTTGGTATGTTAGAATTAATAAGCAACAAATCTCTTGTTGTTGTAAGACCCATGTACAATTTCGTTATTATTATGATAGTTTTCGATATGTACGATGCACTTTGCATGCTAACCAAATTATGAAGGACATTTGTGGTATTCATATGCCACTTGAAAGAATCAAATATTTTATCGTAGGTTTGTTTTGTGAACCCTCTAATGGAAACTTATTTTATTTAAAAGCATGTATTTCTAGAGAATGCGATAGATGTGGTGACTTTTCATTATTAGGAGAATGTATGCATGAAAGTAGTTTAGATGAATTTGGACAACAATTAGTGGATGTAAAAAAAATTTAAAATGTTGAGTATTCTTTGAAAGATGGAAAAATTGGAAAACGTTGTGAGCTAATTGTGGAAAAATTTAGCGTGCATGCATTTATTAATGAATTTAAAGAAAATATTGTACCTAAATATGTTCAACACTCTCAGTATGCTCATTGGCTTGATAATCAATTTCGTTTATGTAAAAACAGATTCCTAATTGAAACTATATTGTCAGTTGTTGATTTTGCTGAAAATTATACTCTTGTTCCACAAGAAGAAATTCAATCACAGTATTATAATTTAGTGCAAGTAGCTATATTTGAGAGAAATTAAAATGCTAGAACATCTCATATGGTCAGATAATTGCATGGGTCAATTCAAAAATGCTAGAATGCTTTATTGGTTATGTAGACTTCATAAAGAAAATAATATCCAACACATATGGAGTTTTTTTGAAGCTAGTCATGGTAAGGAAGAACACGATGGAGCAGGTGCATGTGTGAAAAGAGCTCTTGCTAGAGAGCAACTAAAATATGAGGATGCTATGAAATTTAGAGATGCACGTGCAATTGTAGATCATTGGTGCAATACCAAATTATCTACAAGAACAAGTGAGAGCTCAATAATTTGACGCTTCTTTTGGTTAGTTGAAGAAAATGATATTTTTTCTCGACAAGATTGTGAAACAATTAATGGATTTGCAAAATGGCATTCATTTAAGAGTTAGAATGCAAACACATGGACAATATGGACAAGGGATTTGGCATGCTTTTTTCAATTTTGTATTGCAAGTGATTGGGAGGCATGTGAAAATACAAAATGAGTCAAATAATGGCAACAAAGAGCCTTAACGCCTACATCGACACATGTTCAACACAGAATGACAATTGAAGATAATCAAGCATTCACATCAAATGATTATGATCATGTTTTGGATCTTGTACAAGAAGGTACATTATTTATTGAGTTGAATTTTATATGCATGCATGTTTAATATATGTGAATTAAATATAAGTCACTCTTTATTGAATTTTTTATTTATTTTTGCAGGACATGTGTATGTTGTTGTTGCACCTGAGGGGAATGAAGAGGAGATCAAGTACTGGTTGGCTAGATGTGTTGAGAGAAGACATAAGTTGATACATCCTAGAGTGGATGATGACAACTTTGAGTATCCAACTAGTTCAGTGGTTGTTGTTGGCACCTAGCTTCAAAAATATTTGATGAGAAAGAATGGCTTGCCTGCATTTGAAGATTATGAAAGACACAAGAAGATTATACATTATTCACATTTGATTTTGGAAACCAATATAAAACTAGTTAGATATCAAGGGAGGCCTACTAATAAAGTTTTATGGACAATTTCAATGGATGATCATGAGAAAATCATAGATGCATTACAAAAAAGAGAGGATGCAGATGGTAAAACAGAGTAAATAAATATTAGTAAGTATATAGTTGTATATATATTTAATTGATATATACATATTTGTCTTTAATAGTCATTTCCTAATTAAAGTTTTATATCATTTTTTGTTTTAGGTCTCCCAAAATTATATGCTTTACAGAAAAGAGAGGAGATACATATATTACAATGGAATTCGAATCTAGAGATAGGTAACTATATATATAGTTCTAGATACATTTAATTGATAGTATAAATATAAAACTAAATTTAATTCATTATCACTTTATAAAAAGTTTATAATTGATTTCATATCCCCTTAAGCCATTCTCTTAAAACCCTTTAAGCCATCCTCTTATGTACCATTAATCCATCCTCTTGCATCCCCTTAAGTCTCTCTATTAATTCCCCTTAAGTCATTCTATTAGGACCCCTTAATCCATATCCTCATATATCTACCCTTAATCCATCCACTTGTATCCCCTTAAGTCACTCTCTCAACACTCTTTAAGCTATCCTCTTAGGACCCCTTAATCCATATCCTCATATATCTACCCTTAATCCATCCACTTGAATCCCCTTAAGTCACTCTCAACACCACTTAATCCATATCCTCATATATCTACCCTTAATCCATCCACTTGTATCCCCTTAAGTCACTCTCTCAACACCCCTTAAGCTATCCTTTTAGGACCCCTTAATCCATATCCTCGTATGTCTACCCTTAATCCATCCACTTGCATCCCCTTAAGTCACTCTCTCAACACCCCTTAAGCTATCCTCTTAGGACCCCTTAATCCATATCCTCATATATCTACCCTTAATCCATCCACCTACATCCCCTTAAGTCACTCTCTCAACACCCCTTAAGCGATCCTCTTAAGACCTCTTAATCTGTATCCTCATATATCTACCCTTAATCCATCCACCTACATCCCCTTAAGTCACTCTCTCAACACCCCTTATGCTATCCTCTTAGGACCCCTTAATCCATATCCTAATATGTCTACACTTAATCCATCCACTTGCATCCCCTTAAGTCACTCTCTCAACACCCCTTAAGCTATCCTCTTAGGACCCCTTAATCCATATCCTCATATGTCTAACCTTAATCCATCCACTTGCATCCCCTTAAGTCACTCTCTCAACACCCCTTAAGCTATCCTCATAGGACCCCTTAATCCATATCGTCATATGTCTACCCTTAATCCATCCACTTGCATCCCCTTAAGTCACTCTCTCAACACCCTTTAAGTTATCCTCTTAGGACCCCTTAATCCATCCACTTGCATCCCCTTAAGTCTCTCTAGGGTTCATGAGATGCTTAGAATAACAAATCTATATGGGTTAATGGTTTATGGTTCATCTCCCAGTCTCTAGGTCATATGGTTTAGGGTTTACGATTTCTAGGGTTCATGAGATGCTTAGAATAACAAATCTATATGGTTTTTAAGGGTTTAGGGTTCATGAGATGCTTATAATAACAAATCTATATGGGTTAATGGTTTAGGGTTCATCTCCCAATCTCTAGGTCATATGGTTTAGGGTTTACAGTTTCTAGGTTCATGAGATGCTTAGAATAACAAATCTATATGGGTTTTAAGGGTTTAGGGTTCATGAGATGCTTAGAATAAAAAATCTATATGCGTTAATGGTTTAGGGTTCATCTCCTAGTCTCTAGGTCATATGGTTTAGGGTTTACAGTTTCTAGGGTTCATGAGATGCTTAGAATAACAAATCTATATGGGTTAATGGTTTAGGGTTCATCTCCCAGTCTCTAGGTCATATGGTTTAGGGTTTATGGTTTCTAGGGTTCATGAGATGCTTAGAATAACAAATATATATGGGTTTTAAGGGTTTAGGGTTCATGAGATGCTTATAATAACAAATCTATATGGGTTAATGGTTTAGGGTTCATCTCCAAGTCTCTAGGTCATATGGTTTAGAGTTTACGGTTTCTAAGGTTCATGAGATGCTTAGAATAACAAATATATATGGGTTTTAAGGTTTTATGGTTCATGAGATGCTTAGAATAACAAATCTATATGGGTTAATGGTTTAGGGTTCATCTCCCAGTCTCTAGGTCATATGGTTTAGGGTTTACAGTTTCTAGGGTTCATGAGATGCTCAAAACAACAAATCTATATGGGTTTTAAGGGTTTATGGTTCATGAGATGCTTAGAATAACAAATCTATATGGGTTAATGGTTTAGGGTTCATCTCTCAGTCTCTAGGTCATACGGTTTAGGGTTTATAGTTTCTAAGGTTCATGAGATGCTTAGAATAATAAATCTATATGGGTTTTAAGGGTTTAGAGTTCATCTCCTAAGATTTAGGTCATATAGTTTAGGGTTTAGGGTTTAAAGTCACTCTCTCAACTCTCCTTAATCCACAATATTGCATCTCTTAAGTCACTCTCATAATTCCTCTTAATCCATCCTCTTAGGGCCTGTTAAGCCATATCATAAGGTTCATGACATGCATCCCCTTAATCCACTATCTTACATTCCTTTAAGTCATTCTATCAACTCCCCTTAATCCACCCTCTTACATCCCTTCAAGTCATTCTATCAAATCCCCTTAATCCACCCCCTTTCATCCCCTTAATCCACTCTCTTACATCCCTTTAAGTCATTCCATCAACTCCCCTCAATCCACCCTCTTACATCCCTTCAAGTCATTCTATCAACTCCCCTTAATCCACCCTCTTGCATCCCCTTAATCCACTCTCTTACATACCTTTAAGTAATTCTATCAACTCCCCTTAATCTACCCTCTTACATCCCTTCAAGTCATTCTATCAACTCCCCTTAATCCACCCTCTTACATCCCCTTAATCCACTCTCTTGCATCCCTTTAAGTCATTCTATCAACTCCCCTTAATCCACCCTCTTACATCCCTTCAATTAATTCTATCAACTCCCCTTAATCAACCCTCTTGCATCCCCTTAATCCACTCTCTTACATCCCTTTAAGTAATTCTATCAACTCCCCTTAATCCACCCTCTTGCATCCCCTTAAGCCATCCTCTTAAAGGAACCTTAAGTCATATCCTCTTACATACCCTTAATCCACAATCTTGCATCCCTTAGTCACTCTCATAATTCCCCTTAAGCCATCCTCTTAGGACCCGTTAAGCCCCTAGGGTTCATGACATGCATCCTCTTAACTTGCCATCCTCTTAACTCCACTTAAGGCATTCTCTTAAGACCCCCCTTAAGCTATATATCCTCTTAGGTCCCTTTAATCCATCCTATGGCAAACATCATTTGAATTTGAATGGAATTTACTATATATTATTCTTTTCTCGCATGAATTTTTTACTTAAATGACTCAAAAATTATAGTTAGTTTACTTACATTAATTATTTTTGCAGGTTCTCATCAAGTCGGTCTACCATGTGATTGTCATGAAAAAATTATTTTATCAAGAGACTATGTAAATATCAATTTTTGGTCTTCATGTAAAAGTTGATAAGCTTTAATTGTATCTACATGCACATATATGTTTCATCATGTTATATAGTTGTATTAAACATCAATATACATTATATATGTTTGTTTGATGTATGAACTTCAATGAGCTTATTAGTCACTTTTTAAATATCTTGTTCCAATTTTATAGATTATACATTTCATGTCTTGTATTTACCACATTGTATATAATTGTTCAATTGTATAGATTATACATTTTATACATACAAGGAGATAGATTTTTGTTTATTGATTCAAATATTTGCTAGACTTGGAAAATAGTTAAAATTACCTATCCTTAATTTATTATGTACATATTATCTAAACTATTCAAGGAATGATTTAATTTGTCACCTAACCATGTGATAAATTATATATATGAAATTTGATTCTAGATAAGAATTTATATAGTGCATGTATTACTTGAAAATTAGATAATTTATATCTATACATACATGAGCGCATATAATCATCAAAATGAACATAACATGATCATAATTGTTTGCATATATAATCATCATGTATTAAAGTCAACTGATATAAATAAACACAAATATGATAATAAAATGTTCAAAATAAAACTAGAGATAGATAGTCCATAAAATTTATATGTCAAGATGTATATGTCAAGTCTAACACATATTTAAATAAAACTCTAGAGATCTATAGTCCATAAAATTTAAAACCATCTAACTATCAAGCTGATCGGTCATATCAAGTCTCCTCTTTGTTCCATGTCGACTAGATGTACCCGCATCATGCTGGAAAAGAGTACAAGAAACTTGAAATTAGATTTAAAGTTATTTAGAAATTTTGATATAATTAAACATATTTAAACTTGAAAATATAAACTTTTAGATAAAAATAAATTTAATTAAATATATCTAGTAAATACAATAAAAATGATTTTTAGTATGCATAAATTACCATATGATCATGTGAATCTACTGGCACATTTTGTTCAACAAGTAGCATAATTGTCAATTGAGAACATCCAAATGCCTGATCTACTATATCCTGCATATTCATATAAAGCAAACAATATGTTAAAACCTCAAATATATATATTTAAAAGGTCCGTAAAAATTGTATAGGAGATTTAGTAAATTTTACAACCTCAAATGATATGACCTCATGATCATGCACCCAAGATTGCCTATGCATAAATGCTGATGACATCTCAAGTGCGCCCACCATGGGTATCTCATGAAATCCCTGCATGTATAGATGTACAACAATTTGTATAGATCATTCACACATGTGTATGTAAATGAACAAATTAAATTAGATCTATGATGTGTATTTAATTTAAACTTAACAAACTTTTGAAAGCACACACCTGAGCTGATGATGTCTCAGGAGCGCTCACCACAACTTGTGGTTGGTCAGTACTAGGTATCGTATGACCTCCCTGCATCTAGATATAATATTATATTATATCAATTCACACATGTGTACAAATTCAAATTAAAAATTAGATATATCCACACAAATTATTTAATATATATTGGTTCAAGTACCTATCCAAAAGGTGAGCCCATATCTACAACACTCGACTTATAGACACAATGATCATATTAAGTTTCAGGCATCGTGTGATCATGCGTCTACACCGAACACTTATTGAATTAATATTATATTATATATATAATTTGATGTTATTATTTATATGAATTTTTCACATTTTAAACTTGAATTAAATTTAAGTTCAAAAGATGAACATACCTATGTAGGATGATCTCCATATAGTAAATTCATGTATGACTCCATCCCAGATGCATGTGGGTCACCTGAAGTGGATTCCTGAGTATCCCTATAGCTTGAGCCTCCATGCTCTCTATTGGCCACTTCAGTAGCCGCGTGTGCAGTCTGATGAGTGAGATGTCCTGAAAGTGAACTCAATGCTCCTAATGTTGATAACATGGTTTGTTGCTAAGATGTAGTAGGAACACCAAGAGAAGGAGGAGGAATAATAGGAGCAATCGGAGCACATCACTGAGGATCGACACATGCTCCTAGTCTATGTTGGGGCATGCCACGCTCAACTCCCTGAAATGACCTTATATCAAAATAGTTGGATTTTCCACCCAACTCAAACTTAGCCCATAAATTTCTCAAAAAGTATAGGGGCACCTCACAGTTGCCATGTGGTGGATTATCAAACACCATCCACCATCTATCCCAAAAATGTGTAGCTATATGCGGGTGCCTACACCATAAAATTGAAATTCATTTTTTGGTTGGAGGAATTGGTTGGTTTGTTTGGGGGTTAATAAAATATTAGCACATGGCTTGTTTGGTAATTTTAAGGTCATTGATTTCTTTGTAGGAAAATCCATTTGCATAGAATTGTCTCCTCTCTTCTCTCCATTGATGAAACCTATCTAGGTCTGCATTAATGGATCAAACAAAATGGACAATAGTTTGCATCATCGATGCAAGCCATACGAGATGGGGAGGGATTATGGGCTCATTTTTTATCAAATCTATATTTGCTTGAATCACACTAAGGTTTTCTTGGATGCTCTCTCTTAATTGATCCTCATCGACTACAGGGGGTGGGGGGTTATGCAGTGGAGAGTTTGGAGGTGTGGGGTTTTGTTCTGGTGGTGGATTTGGATGAATTTGTGGATCAGGCATAAAATCCTCTAAATTAAATTCTGGATCCATGAGAGAAATTAAATGGCAACTACATGTTAAACAATAAAAAAATATATATCAACAAACTAATTAAACAATGCACACAATTTGAAAGTTATTTAAAAATCACATTGAATGTGCACAAATTCAAAATACATTTCATTTAAAGACCATTTGATTTATAACATTAAAAAATCCATAACATCTACACACATTAAATTGAGTCTAGTGTGTGGTTGTTAATATGAAGGGTAGAAATGAAATTAGGGGGTTTTATTAGAACCCTATTTAAATGCATGCACTATGTCATTGGTTTATTAAGTGAATCCCCTAAAAGAAGGCCCCATAAACTTATTTTTAGCTAGATATCAGTTGATAATTAAACTATAGCCAAATTTGATGATCTATACATTAATTGATTTATTTAAAAATAAATAAAACCACATGGATTAAGGTAAAGAATTAAGATTTATTTAAATAAATCACCTCAAGGTAAAGACTTAAGATTAAGGTAAAGGACTAAATAATGAAAAATAAGACACATGTAGATATATAACTTTGATTTGTCAAATTGGGTGTTTAAATAGGAGGTTAGGGGTTGTTTAGAGTGCCTTCTATTACATATATAAAGGTGGAAAACAAGAAGGAAAGGTCCCCAAGCTAATTTAGGTTATGAAAAACTCAAGAATGAGTGTCAAAATGGGTAAATGATGAAAACCATGTAGTTTAATTCAAGTAAAAATTATACTAGATTCTATTTATATATTAGGATTATTGTTCTAGACAAGGGTGCTCAATGGAGGTTATAATTATCAAGCCTATCATTAATTAACTAATTCATCAATAAGTAATTATTCTTCTAAGTTTTTATGGGTCTAGAGCTTTATCTTTTGGGGCGAGGGGAAGTTTACTCATAGGTGTGGTTGTTTCCCAACAAGAGTATATCTATAGAGCTAAGGTATATCGAACAAGAATACATGTAAATTAATCAAGTATGACATAGAATTTAATTTTAAAAGTCCGATGATATAAATTGATTTATCTAAAATTTCAAATTTCATGATAAGAGACACAAGTTCTCTATAGTGGGACAAAGTAGTTAAGAAGAAACTATAAGTTTAACAAGTTAACATTAAGTCGTAATCCCATTCATTGTTTTCATATAATACTAAAGATAAGAATGAAAAATTAATAGAATACATGTTCAAAGGGGCACATAGATATATGCTAGTGACCTAATTTCAATGTACAAAATAAACAAAGATGAGCTTGAGCTCTATTCACCAAATTTTGGGAACTTGTTTGATCCCCTTAAGAAATGTCATATTAGGGCCCCTTAAGACATCGATTCACGATTTAGGGTGATAGGATGGCTTAAGGGGATCTATGTCTAGTAAGGTCCTAGGATAAAATGGTCCATGGCTTAAGGGAATAAAATTTGGTGGAGTTGCTTAAGGCAACCAAATTTCATTTTAAGGTTCTACGACAAAATGAATGATTTGGGGTTTAGGGTTTAGATTTAGAGATTTGATGACATGATTTCAACGTATCTATATGTCAAATAAAAAATGTAAGAAACCTCCAAGGAGCCCTAATTTATGACACTACACAATGTGATAAGGATGTTTTTATAAATTGGTCATTGAAGTGTAGCAATAACTGAAAAATCCTAATATGAATTATTCGTAGCCTCAATCTCAATGAAAACTACCCCGAATCTAGGTAACATTCCTTGGATACTTCTAAAATTATGTGAACTATTAGGGTTTTAGGTTTACGTTTAGGGTAAATAGGGTTTTAGGTTTACGTTTTAGGGTTTAGGTCCAGGGATTAACCTGGGTAAATTAGTTTTTAGGGACCTATGTTTTTTGGAACCTAGGGTTTCTAGGGTTTTGATTTCTAAGTTTTAAAAATGTGTCCAATTTAGTTTTAGTTTTTATGGTTTTCGATTTACAATTTAACGTTCTTTGTTTTGTTGATGTTTTTGGTTTTTTAAATGCAATTTAAAAACTATAAAATATTGAACAAAAACAAACTAAACAAACAAAAACTAAATACCAATTACAAAACAAAAACACAAGATATAAAGACAAAAACACAAGATATAATGCAAAAAAAAGGCAGAATTCAACCAACTTGGAGGTCGCTGAGGTTGGTTGTGTCAATGGGAGGAGGTGACAGTGAAATTTTTCTTCAATTAGGGCCTTTGAAATGCGTACGCGATCTAGTCTCTTCTTGTCTGGCACAGACAAAACTTGCAGTTAAAATGAATACACAATCGCTAATTTAAAAAAAAATACATCTAAGAAATGCATACACATTTGTGGCTTGTGTACTCGATGCGAAACACATATGCATTCAGATTTAGGCTCGAGTACCCGATCCGTAACGCATATGCATTTTTTGAAAATGCGTATGCATTTCGTGTGAAATTTTTTGTTTTGGCCAAAACTTCTTCTCTTTGTGTATCCAACTTTTTGCTTTTACCCAAAAGAAAAATTTGAAAGATAGCCTAAGAGGGAGAACTGGATAGGTTCACTAACTGGTTTTGCATCTAACCAATGTTCTACAACAAGGCATTCAAGCTAGGGCCAAAGGATGAAACATGACCAGTGGAACCTCCACCAAAACCACTATCCCCCATACCGACATAGACCCCACTATTGGAACCAACATGGGTACCAGGATTGCCACCAAGAACATTAGGGCTTGAGGAGCTAAAAACCAAGGGTACCTTGTTTACTTTAATGATGGGGGTTGATTGAGGATCGTAGATGGTGTCAACACAAGGACTAGTCTCAGCCATACAAACTGATGCCTTAGCCATTGAGACTTCTATCTGTCTCTCAATGATCTTGAACCCAAGGTCTCGGGAAGCACCCAGAATTAGATTATATGACAGTACATGAGTGTCCACAATGTTAGCAAGGCCTTGGAGAAATTCTAGGCCTATCTGGTCATTGTCCAACATAGTTCTCAAGTTGTTAACAAATGTAGCAGCTTTAGTCATAGTCCTTTCTTTCTCCAGATACTTCCCGAACTCCCCAAGCTTTCTATCTAGGGAAAGAAATTGCTTTGTAGGAACCTCAAGAGCATCGTCTTCCTCCACAGACGAAGCGAAAGGAGAAGCAAGAGGGGTAGGAATACGAAGAGCTTCCCCAAAAGGGCTAGAAAAACTTGTATTCAAGACTAAAATTATTTCTTCAAAGGTAGGACCAACAGTGACCTTAGAATCCATCTCTATATGTCATATGCTCCCTCTAACAACATTCCCAAAGGTTGTTGACTGAGTCATAAAGATCATAAAGTTTCACAATACACAAGCCTGCAACACACTCAGGATACGAGAGAAAGTTATCTGGCACTAAGAAATAAATATAAGACTTTCACGTTGGGTTCACCAAAAATGTAGAGTATGGGGATCCGTCACCCTTGAGGCTCTAGGTCATGAGAGAGCCCCAAGGAACAAATTGCCCTAAACTACCTTAGGTTGTTTGATAGGTGTTTTAGAAATTGGGTGAGCTAACCATAGAGGTTTCAGATTGCAGACCAGACAACTCACTGTTTGAGGATGGCAACGTGGGAATTAGACTCCAGCACACCACACTGGTGTCTTAGGGATGCGCTAGCATCCTGTAAGGAAATAGGTCTAATAGACAACCATAAAAGACAAAGGGCCTACTTACGACCCGACTATTAAAGTTTTACAATTCAATAGAGAAAATATGAGAAGAAGAAAGTAAAACAACAAGAATACTGAAAAGCTATTCTAGTACAAAAAATGACAAAGAAAGAATAGGAAAAGATACCATTCACGCAAAAAATAATTCTTCAACAGGAAAAGCATTAGGCTGTGTTTTAAGGTCTTCCTCAGTCAAACCCCCATTTTGGTGTTCCCACCTCCATGGATAGCTAGATATGCAACAATATAGAGAAATCAATAAAGAAAAGAAAGGAAATGACACTATTAAATAGAGTGCAAAGATAGCCTAAATACTACTCTATAAGACACAATGATGCAAGTAAATAAAATGAATAATATCACCTCCTCTTTTGCTAGCACTCATGGCTAAGAGGAGAAAATGATGAGAGATGACACCGCGCCAAGAGAATGGAGCTTCAAAGATCCTACAAAACAATGGTGTTGCAATAGGAAATCACTGTAGAGTCCAAGAAGAGAGATTGTAGCAGCAAGAAGAGGCAAGAAAATGATCAAGAAGAGAGAAAGAATGAGCTTGAGAATGAGAGAAGCAACATGAGACTGAGTTCAAGAGTGAGAATTAGCATGAGAGAAGTGAAAGAAGAGTTTAAATAAGAAAAAAGGAGGTAAGGAGTCATTTTTTGTGGGTCAAGACTCGATAGAGGATGTTACCTTCATGGCCAACTAGGAAATGCAAAGCTTCTACAAATCATAGGGGTAGGAATCTATCAGGATAGTAGCACAATGAGAGGACGTCCATGCGGTGTGCATGCATCCCCAACAAAAATTCCTCCACGGATGCAAAAAGATAAGGCTACGTGGAAGGAATGGGAAGGTGGAGATGAGAATTGCATCATCGAACTTATAGTTTCTAAAGTAAGGATAAAATAAATAGGAAATTTGCCTAGGGTGTAAATTTGTGCCATTATAAAAACAATATCATTTAATGTAGGTATTTTCTCATATCTTAGTCGATATCCATCTCTAAACTACACTACAACTACATCTGTATGTGTTGTCAAGTCTTCACATATTGGTGGCTTGGAATTATGGGTTGGTTGTATGAATCCCCTTGGATATTCTATGGTGTGAGCGAGAAACCCATACTATTTTGCATCAACACTATTCTCCTCTTGAAACTTTGTATTAATTGCATCACAATCATTATATTCCTCTTCTCCTCTCAAGAATTCATATCTATATGCAGCATAATGGTCATCCTCATCCTCATAGTACTAAGAATATTCTTCCTCATTAGAAAGTTCATCCTCTTGGATCATTGAGAGGGTATTTCGATTTCTTAGGGTAATATGTTGAGCTCTCTTCAATCTATCTTTATGATAATTTTTTTGTATTTCTTTCTCAAAGGGAATCAACACTTCCTCCCATATTCAACTTATTCTTCATATAAAAAATTGAGGGGAAAGGGATATTGGCTATCATTATGTGTTTCCACATCTTGATATCTTATGCCAAAAAAATCACCTTATAGGATTTATCCTCCTCATCTTTTCCACCAATAGTTATAGGAATAATGAGGATTCAATGGATGTCAAATAATTTGAATCCAAAAAACTTGAAGGAAAAGGATTTATAGGTCCAAGAGAATTCTAGACACATAGAACCAAAAAAGTGCAATTCAATTACTGACGTTTTCTTGAAACCGGTCCAGTTGCACCTCTTGAACCTACAAAGCACCGAAATGGAATTTTTTTCCATTAATTCATTTCAACAATCATCAAATATTAGACTTGATTTGATATCGTTCAAATGACATTATGGACTGGATTTACACAAATCCAAAGGAGAAGCAACGCCATGCTATATTTATTAATTTGTAGAGCTCCTTCCTATTAGGAGGTCACCCTAGCCATAATTTACAAAAAAAATCACAAGATTTTCTCCATATATAACCCATGATTCATCAATTCAAGTATGGTAAGGGTATATACTATTTGGAGAGAATTCTACACTACAAATCAAGAAAATTTTGTTTAGATTTGTGAGATTTTTGTAGAAGGCCATGGCTAGGGTTTCTTCTCTACTATGCTTCTTTCTTTTGGGCCACCTCTTTCAAAATAAAAGGTTGTTAAGCATCAATTTTAAAGGTTATTCTTCTTCTTTTTCTCCATGAGAGATCTGCATCACTACAACTGTAGTTTGTAAAATAGTCTCTATACCTTTGTATCAATGAAAATTATCATTTTTTACCTTTTCTCTCTTTTGATTTTTCATGTAAAATTATCTTACTTTCATGCGTAAGTCATTGTTTTAGTATTTCTTCTATGGTTTTATGTTATTTTTAGTTCATTTTCAAGTTCTAATTGTGGATTAAAGCTTCCCCTCTTAGTCTTTGTCAAGCTCCAACCTCTATACATGCCTCTAGGAGTTGTGAAACAAATTATTGTGTAAGTTCTTTAGGTAGTATAATTGGCTCTTTGTTCTGTACTGGGAAAGAAGAATCACATTTAATCTAGGTGCATCACCATCCTTTCCCTTTTATGTATTCCTTCTTACCCTTTTCCCTAAAGAATCAATAGAATATGATTAGTTGTAGGATTATTGAGTCCTAGGTTGGACCAACATTGTTGCATCTAGGTTAGAAAGGAAGATGACCTTCTCCGAAAGTTAAATCTCAACTGCAAGTTCTCACACCTTGAGATCATCCCTATGTTTCATTGGAATGTTGAACAATAGGTTCAACAAGGGTGTCATTCCAAGTGTTAATAGTTATAACAAATCACATTGTTATCATGTTTGGCAGCTATTGTTGGATTCAAATACTCCCATAAGCTCTATGGTGAATATTAAATATTTGAATATGTTGGAGGATTCAAACAATAAGAAATTAATTAATTAATTAAGGGAAAAAGATAGTCATGGAGGAGGCAAAAAAATAATATAGATAAATAGAAAAGGTGGTAGAAATGATATAAATAGGGTGGAAAAGAACTTTGAAAATTACATGGAGAAAGAAATAATAAACCCTAAGTTGCACATTTGGATTCTACTAATGTGGAGTATGGTAAAGGATGAATAACTTGAGATATGTGTCAATATTTAGGGGGTGATGAGGTTATTGCTTGTACACTTGTTAGTCTAGAAAGAGAGATATTTTTAATGTGGCATAGTCACTCAGTTATGCTTTCATGTCCATAGTGGCTAGAAAATTTATGCTTCATCACATATAAGTGATGCCTAGACTATGTTGAAATTTTTATAACTTTTACCTAGAGCATATCCACAAATTGATGGATGATAATTCAAATTTAACAAAGGTATGCATGAAATCACCTTAGATCCAAATGTTAATTTGTCAAAGGATATAATTATTGAAGGTAAAAAATATTGTGATTCTTCTTCAAATCAAAATTTTCAAGAGATGGTCAATAGTGTGTAAAAAAGTTAAGCTTGGTAGTAATAGGGGTTCTATTTAATTTTCCCTTTGACCATAAAAACTCTCAAGTATAAACATCCATCAAAGAGAGGCATATATATTTCAAACTTAATAAATATATGTATGCATATATTCTTTCCAAAAACTACAAGCACTTTTTATATTTTCTATATAAACATTTTCACTTCCAAATTAACTTCTATAACAACAATGAATAATGCCCTTTCAAACTTTGATTAAAATTTATCAATCATAAAAAGATTAAAATAAGATATTTAACATCAACAATTAGTTCAACACAATTTTATGACAAATAAAATTCACTTGAATATCTAATAATAAATTTGTATTTTACATTCACATTTTAAGTGATACAACTTCAAACATGAACTCATTTTGAGGACACAATATTCAAGAAGCTCCAACTCAATTTTGTGCAAGCTAACAAAAGATACCACCTTGTTAAATGGAATCATCAAGCCATTGTATGGCTCTATCCAACCTTTGGCTCAAGAGATTGACTAAAATATAGGTAGACACACATTTACTAGAAATTTGAAGACCAACAAACAAGAAAAGTAACATGGTTTAGTTTATCACATTGAATCAACATATTAATTCATAGGAGGGGGGCTCAAGGGAAAATACAACTCCGTGGGAAGTATCATAAGGGTCTCAAAGCCAAGTAAACACAATAAAAGTCTTAACTCACTATTACTTTCACAAATGCTAATATGACATTATTCTTCATTCACCATTTCACATTCTAAATATCCCAAACATCTCCATGCAAATCATACAATAATATCAAATCTTCTTATCTCTCTAATGCCAATAAGATACGTATATAAGTAGAGTACTTCCTATGAGAGGTTTCCACTACTCTCTCAACCCCTTTACACATGGCTTGCTCTCAATCAAGTGGGAGATCCACAACTAAGGAAATTTCATATCTAAACACAATGCAACAAGAAAATATAAAGGTGAAAATAATCCAACTCACTAAAAATAACACACAAGAGTACTTATGCTCACAAAGATTCAAAATGTAGAAAGGAAAGAAAATCATATACAAACATAACATTTGCACACAAACTATGAATTCATATTTCAAGGAAAATTTCATGTCTATCTTATACTCTTAAGATCAAGAAGTAAGCATAATAATAAATAGAAAAAAGGCCTACCTTACAAGATAGCTCCAAAAATAAGAAAGATTCTTCTTCCTTTCCTCAAAAATCCACTTCTTTCATCAATATATCTCCAAGTTTCATTAATAAAACATGGAAATAAATAAATAAAATTAAACTCTTTCTCATAGAGACTAAAAGTCTCTAAAATGCCAAAATAAAAAGTGACCCAATTAGTCTTGTAAGGACTAAAGATAATGTTGTATATGAGGTTATCATCTCATATAATTCTCATTCAATATAATGAAGACACATGGGCTCTCTCTTACACACACAACCACCACTTACATATCATAAATGCAACCCATGTATAGTCCACTAACACAAACACCCTTGGGAAGAGGAGAGGTTGACTTAGAAAACATACACTTAACTTCTTGCATGCCTCTTAAAGGCATGCTATCCCAATGGATTTGAGTGAGTATTAAACTCACTTAACACTCTAAATATAAATCATAAAGGATTCATAATCCATGTGTATTTGTCCAAGTGGATTATTTCACTCCAAAATACATAACAATGATATCTTAATCTCTTTTAAAATTACCCAAAATACAAATCCAAATTTACATAATTTTTTTTATTGAAATACACTTAATTTAAATCAATTAAAAAAAGGTAACACACTTAGATAAGGAACTCCTAACATAAGAGTTCCTAGCCCTCTCATTAATTAAGATGATTGATATAGCTAAGAAACACAACCACACTTTCATTACTTCATGATGTGAAGTTGAAGGATCACAAGGTTCTTGAGTAATCTTTCATTCCTCTATTGGTCCACCTATTAAATACAAGCACATTGAAAGGAAATATGCAACCACCCAAGATAATTTCCACATGAAACATCAAAAAATGTAAGTGGGTGATCCAAAATGGAATTGATTAAATGGATGTATGATGCACCTACACTTTCTCTATTTTCATTAGGAAATGAGATCTCCCAAAGGTAGGATTGAATTTCAACCTTTAGGTGAGTCAAACCTATTGGAAGATTTGTTGTTTCCCTTAAGAAAAAAAGTGATAAATATGACTGAAATGCACTTTGGGGAGATAAATTAAAAATGATTAATGAGCTCAATTGTGCAATATAAAACTTGAAATGGAGATTTAAAGCATAATACTATCAAAAACAACAATTTTTAGGTAGATTTGAGGGTTGCAGGGTGATATCTACCAACCCAAAAAACTTGTCCTAAGAAATATAGGACACTTTTCACCAAAACTAGACACTTGGGCCACTGGGCGAATGAGTCCTTGTAGGGCTTTTCTGCTCAACTTTCGAGGTCCTCTAGAGATGAATCTAATATTTTTTTCCCCCAGGTTTCACTGTTAGAAAGCCGAAAATGAATTTGGGATATGGGTTTATGTGGCTTGACGAAAATCTTGACAACTTTGACAACTTTGCAAAATTTCTCTTTTGATCAATCTTCAATCCTTCTTCACCTGTAAATCTGCACATACACAAAGGGAGGGAAATTTTTTTGTTTTTGGGTGAATAGGGGTTTGCCTTAGTCAAACCCTAATTTGGTAATTAACCTTGATAATGAAATAATAATAAAATGAACGAATGGATGAATGAACTAAGCTTGTTGCAACTCACCAAACCCTTTTATGATTTCCCTTAGAGAACTAAATTCTAACACATCTCTCTAAGGATTGTATCTTGCATGAAATAACTCGATTGCTTGATATATTTTGATGCTTGAATGCTTGCTTGAAACTTGAAACCTGCATCACAATGTTAGCTCTAAAAACATGCATGAACACACATGAATCTTGAAATCATGATAGGATTTTGAATGCTATTGTAGATGACTAGTAAATCCACTCTTCAATGCTCTTGATAATAATATTTTCTCTTGTGAAAGTTGCCTCTTGATTCTTAAAGTTGAATTAATAAAATAACTATATATTTATAGGTGATTCCATAATTTTTCAAAAATTAAACATCACAAGCCAACCTTTTCAATTTGAATTTAGATCATTAAAATGTTGCCAAAAATATTAAAAAATGGTATCCAAGACTTAAGGTGGAACCATTCACCCTTGGGCAAATGGGTCCTAGGCCCTAAACCTACGACACACATTTTCCAAGATGTGTAATTAAGTGTATGCATTAATTAAATGTGGGTTTCCCTTTTGGAAAATAAAATTAGTTAGTCTTGTGAATGCATAATTGGGTCAATTAAAGGATTAATTAAGTCCAATTAATTAAGGAGATGCAAACATAGTGTGAAAATGTAAAGGTGTACATTTTTCTACACTACACCACATAACCTAAATAGAGAAATCTATGCAAACGAGTATTTAGAATCCATATGCAAAAGAATAGACAACATACCATCAAAGATGAAACAAGATATACCCAGGGAAAGCCCTCAAGAGGGAAAGACCAGCTTCCAAGAGCATCCATCACTCATGTATTATTCAACAATAAACATTACAGTACATCTTCAGAGTCCTCCATGAACACCTTTGAAACATCAAGCCCTCAACAAGCTCTCCATGTGAACAAGCATGTAATCACACATCCCATGCCATGCTTCAAATCTCACAAATTATAACAAGAGATGCTCTCAATCCCTTAGAAAAAAGAGCCATCTATCAAAACTTAGACAAGTACCCATGCGTTTTATTTTATAGAAACAAGATCCCACAAAACCACAGAGTGGTATTACATAAATCCATGTGACTAAAACCATGAGATTACAAAACCATGACCCCACATTTAATTATTAAATTACTTTCCCCAATATTAAAAAAATACTATCGATGTGTTTTTTATGCACTTCTCAACATAGGTAATGCATGGATGCATCACCTCTCTTGAAAGACAATCTTCCACAATCAGATTGTAGAACACCATCCCAAGGTCTCTAATGTCAGGTCTTGACAGTGCTTGGAATATCTCAGTTGATTTATGTGATTTGCTAGAATCACAAGGCGGTCTTACGGATGAGTTACAAAGCATGAGAAGTTGGGTCTTGAAATGGAGTTCCAAAAATGGAGAAGTTGTTGTGCATTTGCTGTAAGTTCAAACAACAGTCTTGAACTCCATTTTTATCATTGGATTTAGCTTTACAATGTGCAATGAACCTTTCTTAAGGTACTTATTAAAAAAAAGGAAAAAGGGAAGGGAAGAGAGAAGTTCCTGGATCTGAAACTATGAATGAACAGTGATCATGGAGGCTGCTACAGTAGACAAACTCCCTCAAACTAAGTTTTGTTTGACCAAGAGAACCTACAGCTACACAAAACCAGTGCAATCTCCTAAGGTCTACTGATTTTCAAATTACACATGCACATCATAAATATACAATCAAACTAAGTTGCAGCAATGGAATAAAGAAGCCCAAGCTAACTTTACACAGCAGTTTGTCATCAACAAGTGCTAAAAGTATGGGCTGAAAGTTCATCAAATACCATAACAATAATTTCCATTATCACTTCCATTCAAGAAATTAATACTAAAACTAACATGGAAGGTAGAATCATGCATGCAAGATGAGAAAAATCAAAGAGAACATCCATAAAATCATGCAATGCTGTCTTCTATTACTGCAAATGCTTTTTACACTAGCTTTCCAATCCTTACAAATGAGGGGCAAGCCCCTATTTATAGTTTTCCAAAGCCCAAATGAATGGATAGGATTGAATCACAATGAGTGGCTCAAATTTGATTACATTAGGGTTTCACCTACCCCACAATATTCAACAATTTAAAATACATCCTTGTCTTTTCCCTGTTTTGTCACCTAGTGCCAGTCACTGTAGCAATTTCATCATTTAGTTGATTTCCTTTTTCACTGTAGCAGAAACTGCCCGAAAGTTGCCCTCTTATTTGATGTGTTCACAGTGTTCTTCAAATGAGCCCATCGACGATTGGAATCAATTAATTGGTTGCCCCTGATTCGGGCGGACATCTCCCTTATGCTTTCTTCAAGGCCACACCCTTGCATTTTTGTCCTTGAATTCCTTGGCACGTGCCTTCTTCTAACGTCGACCCTGTTGGTGGGTGTGAGGGGGAGAGGCGAACATGAAATGAATGGTGACAAGAGCTATGCACATTCCTTGTTCAACTTTCTCAATGGGTCTCCTCAACGGACTCGTGGTAGGCTTCTTGGATGCTGCATACATGAGGTGTCATAAGTGCTTTCATACACAAATCAAGGAAAACGTTAGTCAAATCTTGCAAAATCCTTGTAAGATCCATCAATACATCATCAAAAGATCATAATATTCATATTTGGAGCTCATTTAGATCATAAACATTAATCCGGGCCGCTAGGGCTCCACGGATGTTCCAAAACAGCCAAAGAGGAAGGGAATTCCGGAGGGAAAGCTCGAAAACCACCAAGACTTTACAGAACGTTAACGAAACTTTGATAGTTTAGTTAGGGACCCCAAACAAATCTCAAATCCACCAAAAAGTTACCCCTAAAGTCAAAAATGTGGAAATCGGAGTGGCGGGGGTCCATAGATGTTTCCAAACAGCCAAAGAGGAAGGGAATTCCAGAGGGAAAGCTTTGAAACCACCGAGACTTTACGGAACATTAACGAAACTTTGGTAGTTCACTTAGGGACCCCAAACACATCCCAAATCCACCCAAAAGTTACCCCCAAATTCAAAAATGTGGAAATCGAAGTGGTGGGGGTCCACGGATGTTTCCAAACAACCAAAGAGGAAGGGAATTCAGGAGGGAAAGCTCCGAAACCACCAAGACTTTACAGAACGTTAACGAAACTTTGGCAGTTCACTTAGGGACCCCAAACACATCCCAATTCGACCAAAAAGTTAGCCCCAAAGTCAAAGATGTGGAAATCGGACTAGCAGGGGTCCACAGATGTTTCCAAATAGCAAGAACAAGACAAAAGGCAGAAAGGGGATGTGCAACTTTATTTCTCCGCAGATTTGAATACCCTAAGCAGGTTAATTTGGTAAGGGGAATTTGATCGTTTGATGGAACATGACCAATTTGGGCTTGGAAAATGGGGCACACAAAACAAGACAGGAGCAAAGCATCCTATTGGGAGCAAAAAAAAGGGGGTTTCTGCCTACGGCGGGGCGTGTGTGAAAAACATGCACAACAAATGGCGACTCACTGGGAAAATACTCCAAAGCATTTTGATGACAAACTAGAATTACGAACCCAAAATCTCTGGTTTCGACCTTCATGCTAGGGAAAACAAACTAGGGCCAACCAAAGGATCAAAACCTTTAGCCAACCCAACCTTCAGTATGCTGAAAATCCAAGTGTGTGCAATTGCGTTAATTCGCATCCTTCGGTTGCTACAAGAACCCAAGCTCCATCAAGTCAAGTTACGTAGTTTATTCTAACTCCAAAAGCATCCGGGACATTGCCTTGCTGCCAGTCAGGCATCCATAGCCTCGATGAGGTTATCGCTATGATTCTCCTGAACATTGCTCTACTGTCGGTTGGGTGTCCATAGCCCCAGTAGAGTTGCTTGGATACCCCTGAAAAGTTGAATTTTCTCTTTCTTTTAATTTTTTCTTTTTTCTTTTTTTCTTTCTTTTCTCTTTTCAGCTCTTTTATTTCAACCCGCAAGCATTGAAGCTCATGCTCAGGGTTGAGAATCATAGTGGCGCTGGAGCATAATTTTAGATTTTTCACTTAACTAGACTTCACAAAAGGCCCTACAGTGACCGTTGAATTCTTAAGATGTGTAAGAGCTATAAGATTTCAGAATACGTCAGAGTCAGACTAAACCAACAACTTATCCTCTTTGAATCAAACACCCAGATCACTTGACACTAACAGAAGACCTTCACCATCCACTTTGAAGACTTGATTAGAGTTTGACAAAGAAATACGTAGAACAACCCCAGGCGATAAGTATAGTTGTTGTGCGCACAAACGTGCTCAACTAAAAGTAGATGGACCCCAAGCAAAGTAGCAGCAAAGCGAAAACAAACAACCTACAAAAAACTAACCTAAGGAAAGCAGGAAAGCAGAGTATTTACAGGAAACCTATACTACTCAAAACGGGCTATGTATAAAGATATTTACAAAGCACTATGTTCATGAAGGGTGAGCTTATATTAACGTTCATTGGATTTCGCAGTGCATGCACAAGCAAACAGGCGATTGTTGTCGTTCTTAACCATGCAAACTTGTCTTTATATTCTGAAAAAATAAATTCAATGTTGCAACACTCAAGTTCAATCACGTCATCATGAAAAATCAGCAATTGAGGAGGCTCGCCAAACCCATGGTTAATCCATAAACATGTTCATTTTCCCTCGTTCCCATAATCAAAATAATAAGTGCAATTATGAGAAATAATAGGGGCAAGGAAGGATATAACCTGGATGCCATCACATGGAGGTGGTAGCATTGGACAGTCAAGAGCAAGCACATCATCGTTGATCGTTGCATCGGTAGCCTCGAGCGGGCACGGTGGAGGGTGCAACACTTCGGACATTAGGCTTGCATAAGGCTAGGAGGATAGGGCAACAAACAACTCTTCCAATCTACCAATGGGACCTACAACCTCGGTTGGAAGTTCTTCAAAAATAAATACTTCTCCACATTGATCATCTGCAAACTTGGGATCCACTTGGTTGCTGTCCTCAAACGACAGTATGCTATCTCGTCTCCTTCCCCAAGTATCAACCTCCTTTTCATGATGTTCAGTGTCATGGGACGATGACATATGTGAAAGGATCAACAATGATCATGGCGGAAGGGATCCAAGTTGCATCTTGGAATTGGTCAATTCTGTCATACTTGTTGGAAGCCATCGAAACACCCCCACCTTTGTCTTCTTCCCTTTGTTGTTCATGCATCTCATTATGATGTTCACTCGTTTCCTCTTGCTCACTATTGCTGTAAATGGAGAAGGAGCTTCTCTCCCAATCTGGAAATGCTAGTGCATCACTATTCAGGGGCTCAAGGAGTATGTATTCATCGCTATCATCTTTTGGGATGTGCTCTTCCTCGGCATGAGCATACCTCCGTAATGCAACTCCCAATGGAAAGAAGTCATCAATTGATGGCACCTCATCAAGGGGACCAAAGTCTACTACACAATTTCCCTCCAAAGACTCGCCAAAAATCCCACAGTTCATGGCACACAACTGCTCTTCAAGAGGAAGAACTTCTTGATGACTGGTGGACAACATTCCCACTTGATCTACTTCATCACTCAGAAGTTTGAGACAATCTTGCTGTCCTTCTTCTATTGCTGCACCAACATCCTCTTGAGGCCTACCTTTAGCTGAGTCATCACTCAGTTCAGGTTCTTGGTCTTCACATTCCATCCTTGAAGCAACTACAAGAAGTGGTATGCTTGGCTGCCTCACTTGTCCTTTGACTTGCTTAATGGCTTCTTTGCATAGCTTGCATGCAAACTCCGAGTGTGATGAATCATGAAGTCTGCACCAATTTGGCAGTAGCAATACCTCCAAATTCACTTGACATGTTAGTTTGGACCAATCCTTTGCTAATTTGGAGATGAGATGGTCATATCTTTTTGCTATTGGGTCCTCATCATCACTTGAAGAAGAAGCTTGATGGTAGACAGCTGTGGCAAGTGGTTGCTCCCACTCCAAATCTACATTTTCAGATCCTTGATCACTGTCATTGGTGAAGGGGAGGCTTTCTAATCTAATTTCACTTATACCTTCGTCATCATTTTCTGCTGCTCTGATGTTGTCAACCTTTTCTTCTTCTTGTTCTTCAGCATCTTCATTGGTTGTCCCAGCATGCATGACTGTAGACTTCATTTGTTCATCGTCACCTACCAATTGCTCTTCTTCTAGAGTGGAGGATTGTCTTTGATTGGTGGAGGGAAGGCCTTCTAAATGAGTTTCAGTTAGATTTCCACCAAGGCACCTTGCTGTCCTAGTGAAATCTGCCTCTTCCTCCTGGCTTTCAACTTTAATGTTTGCTGCTCCAACATCAGCTTGTATCAAATTTCTTGGTTCATCCTTACTTTGCTGTCCTCTGGATGTTGACAGCTCTTCTGCCTCATGGGACAACCTCTCTTCATTGGGATTTGGCTGCTCCAACTGATTCGAACAACCCTTGGCTTGAGCAATGATGTTGTCACATGATGGACATTGAAATTCTGAATGTGGTGCATTGTGAAATCTACACCAACTTTCCATTAGTACTTCCTCCAATCTTGGTCCATCCTTGCTGCTCAAATGTTTTTGGATCAAATCCTTGAATGCTTTGGCTGCCATGGTTGTCAACTCTTCGTCTGGGTCTTCAAGAGCCAAGGGCTGGTATATTTCCCAAAAGGGAATTTTTCCTTGCAAGACCTTTTCAATTTTATTCAAGAATGTGAGATATCCCAACTCGTGTCTGTGAGTGCAATGGATCTAACATCTATCCGCCAATGCAAATTGTTGCAATGACTTCTTCAATCTCTTGTTCAAATCTGCATGAAGCTGAGTGATGTCAATTTGTGCATGCTGCTCCATTTTGACTCAGCTTCTACTTGCCTTCAAAAATTTTCTAATTTTTAGCATTAAAAGAGATCTCCCCATCTCAGATTTCTTCTTTGAAAGTGCTATTTTCAATTTCCAACTTTTAGCTTTGTAGCCTCAACATGTCATGCCCTCCTTCTAGCGCCAGTTCTGTTGATGGCATTAGGAGGAGGAGGGCATAAAATGAATCACTTCCAACCTTTAGCTTTTTATTCCCAACGTGTCAACCCTCCTTCTAGCACCAGTTCTGTTGACGACGTTAGGAGGAGAGCATAAAATGAATCACTTCCAACCTTCAGCTTTTTATTCCCAACGTGTCAGCCCTCCTTCTAGCGCTAGTTATGTTGATGTGTTTTTTATGCACTTCTCAACACAGGTAATGCATGGATGCATCACCTCTCTTGAAAGACAATCTTCCACAATCAGATTGCAAAACACTATCCCAAGGTCTCTAATGTTAGGTCTTGACAGTGCTTGGAATATCTCAATTGTTTGATGTGATTTGTTGGAATCACAAGGCGGTCTTACAGATGAGTTACAAAGCATGGGAAGTTGGGTTTGCAAATGCAGTTTCAAAGTGTTGGAAGTGAATGAACAATGGTTGTCCACTCAAAACAGCAAGCTGAAACTCATCAAGTTTATTTGATTTGGCTTCATGGTGATGCTTTGGATCCTACTCTAACCAAGGATTAAAAGAAACAACAAAAGGAGAAGGGTTAAGAAAGCTATTCTAATCCTAAGTTACAAATGAATAGTAACAATGGTGTCTGCTAAAGTAGACAGGCTTCCTAAACTGAGTTTTGCTTGACTAAGAGAAACCTACAGCTACACAAAACCAGTGCAATCTTCTAAGATCTGCTGATTTTCAAATTACACATACACATCATGAACATGCAATTGAACTACGCTGCAGCAATGACAAAAAGAAGCCCAGGCTAACTTTGCACAGTAGCTTTTCATCAACAAGTGCTAATAGTATGGTCTGGAAGCTCATCAAATACTATAACAACAACACCATCATAACGGCCATTCAAGAAACTAATACTAAAACTAACATGGAAGTAGAACCATGCATGCAAGATGATTAAAATCAAAGAGAACATCCATAAAATCATGTAATGTTGTCTTCTGTTGCTACAAAATGCTTTTTACAATAGCTCTCCAACCCTTACAAATGAGGGGCAAGCCCCTATTTATAGTTTTCCAAAGCCCAAATGAATGGCTAGGATTGAATTACATTGAATGGCCCAGATTTGATTTACAATAGGGTTTCACCTACCCCCATTATCTAGCAATTTAAAATACATTCCTTGTTTTTTCTCTGTTTTGTCATCTAGTGCCAGTCACTGTAGCAATTTCATTATTTAGTTGATTTCCCTTTTCACTGTAGCTGAAACTGCTTGAAAGTTGTCTTTTGCTTGATGTGCTTGCAGTGTTCTTCCTTTGATCAAACGAGCCTATCGACGATTGGCATCAATAGATTGGTTGCCTTTTATTTAGACGAACAACTACCTCATGCCTTCTTCAAGACCACCCTCTTGCATTTTTGTCACTGACTTCCTTGGCACAGGCCTTCTTTTAATGCTAGCCTTATTGATGGGTGCTACGAGGAAACGTGGGCATGAAATGAATGATGACAGGAGCTATGTGCATTCCTTGCTCAACTTTATCTATGAGTCTCTTGACAGACTGATAGTAAGCTCCTTTAATCTTGCGTACATGAAACATCGTAAGTGATTTCATACAAAAAACAAGGAAAACGTTAGTCAAATCTTGCAAAAACCTTGTTAGATTCTTCCACGCATCATCAAAAGATCATAATATTCATATTTGGGGCTCATTTGGATCAAAAAAATCAATGCAGGCCCAAGGGGGCGGGCAGCGAACAAGGGACATCAAACTGGAAGGGAAGTTTTCGGACCTCACAAAACATAGCAAAACTAAGATTTTTTAATTATAGCACATGGGAAAAGGAAGGAAGAGTTCCCAGAAAACTTCCTTAAAATTGGACTCATTTTACAAAAACTGGAAGCTCAAAATGGCCATGGAGGGGCCGGGCTTCGGAGGCCGGGTTGTCGGGGGCCGACGAATGTTCAAAATGGCCGCAGAGGGACAAAGTCCCGGAAATAGCCACGGAGAGACGGAACCCCAGAAACGGCCCGAAGAAGCCGGGCCGCCGGGGCTCCACGGATGTTCAAAACAACCAAAGGGGGACGAAGCTCCGGAACCACTGAAACTTAACGAATGTTACGAAACCTTGGCAGTTCATTTAAGCACATCAAACACATCCCAGATCCAAAAAAGTTGGCCCCAAAGTCAAAAATGTGGAAATTAGGCGGTAGGGGTCCATGGATGTTTCAAAACGACCAAGGAGGAAGGGAATTCTGGAGGAAAGTTTCAAAACCATCAAAACTTAACGAAACATTGACAAAACCTTGGTAGTTCACTTAAGCACCACAAACACATCGGATCCACCAAAAAATTGGGCCCAAAGTAAAAAATGTGGAAACTAGACTGGCAGGGGTCCACAGATGTTTCCAAAACAACCAAGAGGAATGACTCAGACACGGAGGGGCCGGCCTCTAGAGGCAGGTAGATTGGGGCTCCACGGATGTTCCAAAATGGCCAAGAGGGATGGAGTCTGGAAATGGCCACGGAGGGGCAGGCTCCGGTGGGCCACCGGGGCTCCACGAATGTTCCAAAATGGCCAAAGAGGGACGAAGTCGGAAGCTTGATCATGGAGGGGCAGGCTCTTGGGGCTCCGGATGTTCCAAACCAACCAAAGGGGGACGAAGCTCCGAAACCATCGAAACTTAACCGAACGTTGACAAAACTTTGGCAGTTCATTTAAGCACCTCAAACACATCCCAGATCCACCAAAAAGTTGCCCTCAAAGTCAAAAATGTGGAAACCGGAGCGACGGGTGTCCACGGATGTTTCCAAACAACCAAAGAGGAAGGGAATTCCAGAGGGAAAGCTCCGAAACCACCAATACTTTACGGAACATTAACAAAACTTTGGCAGTTCACTTAGGGACCCCAAACACATCCCAGATCCACCAAAAAGTTAGCCCCAAAGTCAAAGATGTGGAAACTGGACCGACAGGGGTCCACGGATGTTTCCAAATAGCAGGAACAAGACAAAAGGCAGAAAGGGGATGAGCAACTTTATTTCTCTGTGGATTTGAATACCCTAAGCAGGTGAATTTGGTAAGGGGAATTTGATCGTTTGATGGCACATGACCAATTTGGGCTCAGAAAATAGGGCACACAAAACAAGACAAGAGCAAAGCATCCTGTCGGGAGCAAAAAAAAAGGGGGTCCCTACCTACGGCGGGGCATGTGTGCAAAACATGCACAACAAATACATTTTTACAACTTACATTTATGTCCCAATGCTACATACAACATAAAGTGGCCCCAAGAATATTAATTCCGAGTGATGCACATACTTCTAGATTCCCCTAGGTGCACCACACATAATAATAAATTAAACATTTTGAACATTATACATGGTGTACAAAACCCAATTCCTAACATTCTCCCACTTGTATACATTGCATAAGGGGTAAACAAGTAAACTCAAACATGAACAAGGGAACAATCCCTCTAGCCACATATACCATCAAGGAATCAAAGTGCTCCATGTGCTCCATCAAGATACCTACAACAAGAACCAAGGTGACCACCATATCAAGCATGAATTATCTCATCCTCCATCATTCCAACACATAAAGATAAGAAACCATCCAAAGAGATGCCACACTATCTGTCACAAAGAAGCATAATTCATGCCTCCAACTGATATCCCAATAGAAAAATATTCAATCCAAAGGTAACAACTATGCAGTAGTAGCCATCAAGATATAATCACCATAGTTAAAAATAACATCCACTGCAAATACTAACACATCCAACTATCGATACCTCATAGGTATACAAATCATAACAAGTGAATAACATTCCATCAACATATACAACCCATAACATGCAATCATAAGCTCCAAGTGCCAAACCTATCATATAATGAACATACACATCTAGGAACTTCCACTGTATAAGGTAATGTCAAATCTGAAAATGATCAAGACATCCAAAGATCCGCCAATAACAACACATAGAAGTGTAACCAACATCATGTAGTACAAAGGAACATCCACAAAGATATGCAAATCTTGCAAACCAATATACTGCAATACATCTCTCACCACAAGTTTGCATAGCTCTCCCAAGTTCTCAACACCCAACAAAGGAAAGAGATAAAGGAACCTCCATGTCGTCATCAAAGTACAATGAACAACACATGGCCACAAACATAGTGATCACCATAGCTCCACACAATATCTCAAAACCAATGTAATGTGAGTACAAACATCCAGGAAGAAGAACAAGACCAAAGAGAGAACATGCAAATCAAAACCTATACACACTTATAAATGCTAAGTTGTGGTAAGAATGATCTCTTCCTTAAAACCCCAAAGAGAATAGAAAAAAACACATCTAACCATAACCAAGATGTATGCATCTCAAACCAAAGGAAGATAAAACCAAATCCATTCCAAATGAAGGAAATAAGCCCAATAACATATCCTAAACTCAACATCAATGAATAATATCACAATGCATAAGGAGATAAACATATCAACATCCCTCAAAAGAAGCCTCCAAAACTAGCAAACCATAGCTCAAGATCCATATGCATTCAAGAAGATAAAGCATAAAACATAATGCATTTGAAAGTGTATACACTTAAATCGGTCAGGATAATCAATTAATTAAATACAAGTTATTTAATTAATAAACCTCTTATTTCATCTACTTATAAATAAATTCTAAGTTCACACTTTCTAATTCTTCCATCTTAAATCATATTCCTCTAATTTTTAATTATATAAATAAATTCCAATAGTTTGTTTTACTTAATTAATATCTTCTCACTAAATTTGAAAATTCCAAATTTGAATTTAGTCACATGTCTCCAACTTTTCCTCTTGCCACCTCATCAAGTGTCTCATGAATTTAAATATGCTTACTATTTAAATTGGAATTATCCTCAACAAATTTTGAAACAACCTTGGACACTTGGATCTTCCATTTCATTTATTCTTCTAAACACTTGGCAAAGTGTTCTATTAAAGGGAACACTCTCCATAATTCCCTCTAACTTCTTCATCCTTCACCCTCGATCTTTCTAGCCAAGATCCTGACCGTTGGTTGCTGCCACATCACAATATGCCTTGGAAATCCTATAAATATAGCCTCATTCTCCAACATTTGATATCCCATCTTTGAGCAAACTTACTCTACACAAATTACATTTGAGCATTTAGAGCATTGGGGCATTTTAACATTTAGCATTTAGAAGCATTTTAGTTTAGAATCATGTCTTAGTTTTATAGCTGCATCTTAGTCTCTTTAGTTTCATCACAATATCATTATCATGGCATAATCTTCATTTTCATACAACATTTTCACCATAGTATTTAACATCATATCTTCATCACAATAGTACCATTATCATTATCATTATAATTATCATTATCATAGCATCAAATTACATAGTTTATCAATCATGTAGGAATAGATTTACTACATTTCTAGCATTCCATTCCTCAGGTTGTCATTCTAACAGTCATAGTGCATACACAAATCTGAGAGCCATTATGATTTAATGAATCCCTGAAGATAGAAAACAATGGGATGACTTTAGGGGATTGGTTTTGTTTCAATTTGATTGAATTTTCTATTCAATTTCTCTAATATAATGTCTCATTGCTTGTGTGATCTTGTTATTTATTTACACATTTTACCTCACACATAAATCGACGCCCATTGTGGGGCCTAGCCCCATTTTTATTAACATTTTATGGAAAAGTTGTTTTACAGATCTAGATATGAACTCTTATGTAGCACATCCGTGATTTATTTCGGTGCATACAAAACATCTTTCAGCGCATTTAGTTCTCGTTACGACGCATCTAGAGTATTTTTCAGTGCATCTAGCTCATCTTTCAACGCATACAGGGGGTCTTTTAGCACATTCAGTCTATACTTTACCACATTTAGTAGTTTTCCTAGCACATTTGGTAGTTCCTTTAGCACATAGGAGTGATCTTTTAGCACATCTGTGCAATATTTTAGCGCATCTGATGTCTATTTTGGCACATCTGGTTTATTTTGTAGAAATTCAAAATTCTAAGAACTGATCAATGTTTTATGTGTTGCAAGTGCTTAATACGCTAGTCAAAGATAATGATATCAAACTATTGATGATGTTTGCAGGGGCCGGAGTTGTTTTAATGCTTTCTTTTGATTAAATTAGGAACATAGTTTAATTAGAAGGTTAATGAACCCCTTGTCTACTATGCTTGTAAAGTGATAGGCCTGTGCTCTCCCCTTCACTGGGTGACTAGAATGCCATACTCACTATTTCATGTTTTGATAGCATTTTTAGAAGGCCTATTGTAGTGGGAAAAAGTACTCACCCTATGGGAATGACCTAAGTGCGAACAACTAAAGCCAAGTTTTCTGACCCACTATAATCAAAAGCTAATTCGAAGAAACTCACAATTTGACGGTAGTGTGCAGTGATAACCATCCCCAAAGCCTTTGTTCTAAAGGTTGGGAGGTCTCCTATGAGAGTTTATTAGTTTCCGCATCGAAAGGAAACCCTTACTACGAACCTTAAGTTTATAAGCTAGCCGAGTTAGTCTCCGAACACTTCTAATATCATAGTGCAAGGGGAGGGAAGAATCTACCCCCAAGATACTCACCATATAACTATCAGGGATTATTGGCCAAAAGTGGAGGATTCGACTTTGGTTAAGACCTGGGAAAGGCAAAAACATGGGTGCCCTCTAGGGGGTGACACGGTTGTGTGAGCTGACATAGTTTTAAGATGTGGGTTGTGGTATTTTAAGTGACCTTTGACATTAGAAAAGTGCTTGAACTATTTTCTCTTGTGTTATACCTATGGAAATCAAAGGAATATGACCAGATTATTGAACATACACTCAATGTTTAGTTCCTAGGTTGCAAACAACTGTTTTACAACTTGCTACTGTGTTTGAAGTCATTATTCAAGAAATCATCCATTTAAAGCACTTAATTCACATAATTCACAAACTGGAAAAAGCAGACAATAGTCATTGTTTGGAAAAAAATCCCCTGGAAACATCACATTCACTGTTTAAAAGCAAAACAATCAGACAAAGTTCCAAAAACATTGAACACTTCCAGATTAGCACATACATTCCCTGTTTCAGCGCATTCACGCCTTCTTCTAGCGCATATAGGGAATTTTCCAATGCATTCATAACATCTTTTGGCGCATTGAGTGCATTTTTTGGTGCATCTAGGGGATAGTCTAGCACATATGAGTCAGTTTCCACCGCATTCATGACATTTTCCAAGGCATCTAGGTCATTTTCTTGTGCATTTGTTCCATTGTTCGGTGCATTTGCAAATTCTTTTAGCGCATTTACTTACAAACTACCCAATTGAGATCACATTTAGGGGGGGCAGTCTAGCACATCACTGCTTTGTCTTAGCGCATTTGGTTCATTTCCTGGTGCATTTGGTTCACATTATGGTGCATAAGTTCCATTCTGCAGCACATTTGCAAAATTGTTTAGCGCATTTACCTTATAATCCTATAGAATACCCAATTGAAATCATACTTATAGATAGTCTAGTGCATCCCTGGCTTTTTCTGGCGTATATAGTTCATTTTCTGGCACATCTGAGTCATTTTTCAGTGCATTGAGTCCATCTTTTAGTGCATTCAGTACATTCTCCAGTGGATGTGGTCCATTGTCCAGTGCATTGAGTCCATTTACTAGCGCATCTTGGGTACAGTCCAGCACATCCAGTCTGTTTATTAGAGCATTTGTGCCATATTTTAGCACATCCATACCCTGTTTTAGTGCATCCAGTAAATTCAAAACCAGAGAGCTAAATTCACCATCTGTCTGACTGTTTGAACCATAATTAAGGATCTTTTTCAGAAAGAATCATTCCTCAGTCACACCAGTGCCTTAAACTTGTTGAAACTGACATTTACAAGTGAAATTCTCTAAATTAAACCAAGATCTAACATCTTAAGGTACCTAAACATCCATCATACCTCTGATTATTAAGCTAAGTTTCATCATCAGGATCTGTCATCCTTCATCACGAAACAACGTTGTATAATCAGATTCAACTTAGTCTCATCAATAGAATTTGTCATTCTATTTGACTTAGTTATTATACTTGGTACTTCTTAAACAAAGATCAAAGTTTAGTGAAAATTATAACACTTGTATGCCCATTCAAACAAGATCACAAAAGCATAAACTCAAGGAAAAAAAATTGAAACTCAAAACACCATGGTTGAACCTGAAGAAAATCCATTTCATAGTTTCCACCACACTGAAAATGATGAAATAACTGAGGAAGACATCCAAACAGCACAACAAGATCCCAAATTCCACAAATTCATGGAGAAGATTTTTGAAAAAGATGGATAAAAATACTTTTTAATGCTGGCTAATCAAGGTATCAAACTTCCACATGACTTTGATGTTAATCAACTGAAAGGAGCACCTAAAAGGACTTAAATTGATTCACCAAACATAGAACTAGTGGCTATCTTAACTCATCAAATGAAAAATCTGCAACAACTTCTTGACATGCAAAGAGGAACCACAAAAAGATATCTACTGTAAGATATTTGTCCATATCCTTTTGATCAAACTGTCAACGTGATTCCTTTTCCCAAGCATTGTGAATTCCCAAAGAATGATAAATACAATGGTAAAATAGATCCTATAGATCATGTAAGGGAATTTGGAACCATGAGCCTTGAATTTGCACATGAAGAGACTTATTGTCGGCCGGAGCTGACAGCCATTAGTCACCGCCTGACAACAACGATACCTATGGGTACCGTTGATAGCAAGTACTATAGGTACCTTGCTATCAGTAGGTACCAGCAGGCCGCAAGCTGCGTGGGGGGTTTGTAGATCCCCCACCATTAATGATTTTTTTAAAAAAAATTCTAGTAAATTTTTTAATGGCAAGGTTTATAAAATTTTAACCTGCTGGATAAATTTTTTATTTTATTTTATTTTTGCAAATTAACCTACGACCAAAATAGGCAAGGGGGCAAAAAAAATGCAATTTTTTTCTTGTAACTAGAATAGGTCGAATTTTATGTCAATCTTCATCTCTCGGGCCTCCTGGATCTAATGGTGAGGTCAGTTTTGTCCCAAGGGTCACCTACAAATTTTCCCTTACAAAAGCCTCATAGTGAACATTCAATAAACACTTTTTTTCAAACAAAGATTTATAACCCCAAATCTGCAACCCCAAAACCCTAAATTTATAAAAAAATGCCTACACAAAACACTCATATTTTACAAATTCTTCATTCTTCCCATGCAAGCCATAGATTCAATTATACACTATATCTACTCCAACAAGGGTTGTACAAAACACAACCATGGCTCTGATACCAAATGAAAGCAAATATGCATCCACCCAGGATAATCTCCACATAATCCAAATATAGAAATATATGCAAATGAGTATTTAGAATCCATATGCAAAAGAATAGACAACATACCATCAAAGATGATACAAGATATATCCCAAAAAAACTCTCAATAGGGAAAAACCTAGCCTCCAAAAGCATCTATCACTCATGTATTATTCAACAATAAACATTACAATACATCTTCAGAGTCCTCCATGAACACCTTTGAAACATCAATCCCTCAACAAGCACTCCATGTGAACAAGCATGTAACCACACATCCCATGTCATGCTTAACCCTCATAAATGCTAACAAAAGATACTTTCAACCCCTTAGCCAAAATAGCCAACTATCCAACCTTGGACAACTACCCATTTGTTTGCTTTTATAGAAACAAGCTCCCACAAAACCACCAAGTGGTATTACATAAAACCATGTGACTAAAACCATGAGATTACAAAACCATGACTCCACATTTAATATTGGGTACTTATAAAATTACTTTCCCTAATATTAAATAAATATATTTTTATCTTACATTTATGTCCCAATGTTACAACATAAAGTGGCCCCAAGAATATTAACTCCTAGCGATGCACATACTTCTAGATCCCCTAGGTGCACCACACATAATAATAAATTAAACATTATAAACATTGTGCAAAGTGTAAAACACCTAATTCCTGACACACATTTGATACACGTCACATAAATCCATAAAATATATATATATATATAAAATTACGTTACTCATAATAATCAAGATCAATCATATATCCATGAAATATGAATATTATAAACATACTTCTAGGGGATCTGACACACATACTTCTAGATCCCCTAGGTGCACACATACTGACACACATACTTCTAGATCCCCTAGGTGCACCACACATAATAATAAATTAAACATTATAAACATTGTGCAAAGTGTAAAACACCTAATTCCTGACACACATTTGATACACGTCACATAAATCCATAAAATATATATATATATATAAAATTACGTTACTCATAATAATCAAGATCAATCATATATCCATGAAATATGAATAATCATACAAATCCATATCATAATCATGTATCAACATGGTTCATTCCAATATATACACTCATATGCATCACAATGCTAATCCATACCTATTTTTCTATAAATCGTTATTCATGTAAATATTACAATTTAACTATTTAAATCAAATCACATCAAATTTTATTCTAACATTCAATATGTGTCCACATGTCATCTATCATCCTTATACATCACATTTAAATTAAAACAACATTCAAATTCCATAAAGAAATAAATTTGATGTTAGGGTTAGTATAGTACAAGCATGCTTATCCATTGTAAAATACGGGGACTAAATAAGATTAAATAACATAACATTAATGATTTTTGAATTATAAAATCAGTGAAGTTATTTTTCTTAGAGATTTATGATTATCAAAATGATGAAGAAATAATGAATATATAAATTTTTCAAAGAGGGAGAAAATAGTGGAGATTTGGTCAAAGATCAAGAGATAACTCAATTAGTTATGAAAATTGTCATTTTGAACTCATGAGAGGATGATAAGGAATTTTATTAATTCATTAAATGGATAACTAGACGAGGAAGTTACTAATTTGGACAATGAGTTATCTTTGGAGAAGATATGGGAGGATAATTATGAATTTTTTAATTTATTTAAATGAATAAATAACTCACATTAATTTAACAATAAAATATTATTTAATTAAATGATTAATAATAGATAATGAATAATGATAATAATTAAGAATGGAGTAATTTTGTTACTTATTAATTTATTTGAATGGATAATTAGCTCATATTAATTAAAAAACAAATAATTATTTAGTTAAATGAATATAATGAATAATAATGATGATAAATGATATAATGATATTTAATGAAATATTAAATGGTATAATGATAAAGATGACCATGGTATAATAATAATAATAATAATTTTAATGTCTACAATAACCAATATATGGATGAGATTGTAAAAAGAGTCAGAACTTACATAATTTGTTAGTGCATATCTATAATATCATATTATTATCAATATACTAATGCAACACAGTGATATATAGTACCAACACATTGTTATATTGTTATATAATATGACCATTTAACTCTGAAAATCACAAAATATTTTTTATCAAAACATTTTAGTAAATAGTCTCAAGTATGCCATGGTCATATATGAGGAAGGGTAAACAAATTTGAATAAATTGTTTTTAAAATTTTAAGTACAACATTAGATGTTAAGTGTAAATAAACATCACAAATGTTTTTCTTTTCTTGTTCATTATTACCCTTTTAAGATGGTAAAACTTTGAGAGATGAGATGATTAATGAGCATGAGAAGGTCCATGTTTCAATGCTTTAGGTCCATAAAGTTTTAACTCAATGTTTCTCACAATCACAAACAAATCCATGAAAAATAAAATATAATTATTTAAGTACATTGCTCTTGAATGGTAGGTAAGAAGTCCTTAATAAATATTATTTACAATTAATCATTTAAGAATTTAATAATGCATCTTTATTGATAAGGATTGAAATTTAATAATAGTATTATGAATCTACTCATTTGATCCCACTTTGCACTCCGCTGAACCTGGAATTGTAACTTTTAAGATGCATTAAAGCATCTGCCATATCACTAAATAAACGGATATAGTTATAAGAGAAATATTCATTCAATTTCATAATCCTTTGAAGTTATAGAGAAGAGTTTCACGAGAAACTTATAATCGTAAACATAATCCAAACAAGTTGTGTTAAATGACCTTAAATGAATCATGTGATCCCCTTGCCATTATACATCTCAAAATGAAGGACCACAAAACCCACTCGAAACGGATGAGAAAGAATCTCAATAAAAATGGATTAGACTTGGTTTCAATTCTGATGTTTACCTTATTTTGCATCTCATTGAATCTTTTAAAGAGGGCATCTATGGAAAGATGAACATTAGCAAGAGTATTAAGAATAGGAGTGGAGGTGGCAACATAAGATATGTTAGGTTAAGGGATACCCCTATTAGTGGTCAAATGGAATGTAAGATGTAGAACCAATAAGCCACTTACGATCTATGAAACATAGATAAGTAAAGGAAGAGAAAGAGAAGAAACATGTGGCATGCCTAATGTAGGAGAAGATTTAAAGGACTTGTTTCCTTTCACCTACACACATAATAGGTTATACCCATAATACATTTATCCCATAAGGCTTAGTTATTAACATCTTATTTTTTTTTATTGGAGTAAGCATAAAAAAAAATTACAAGAAGGAAAAGTTTTTGCTGCTCACTTTCAGATTGTCCAGTTGCTGTTCTATAACAGTTATTAACATCTTATGAAGGACGTGATGAACATCATTACCCAAATTAGCAAGATCAAATGTAAGCCACTGTGTTGGAGTTACGTCTTGCCTACACGTGTGTAACGTGGGCATCATAGTCAAAAGCATTGTCACCATTAAAATAAGCAGTGTTATCAAATATTCAACAATGGGTTTATTAACTTGATTCACCATGATAGGGTTGTGCCTAGGTTTACTTCCTAGTGGAGAGTAAGACCTCGGTATAAAACCAAAAGGACAATGAAAGATAAAACAATGAAAACCAAGAAAAATTTATATCTAATATAAAAACCAAACAAATTTTTGACCTAAACAAACAAAACCCTAAGGGTATGTAAAACAAATCAAAGCAATTAGGTTCACTAGAAATCTAGGGGAACATGAATTGTATACCATCGAGGGTCAAAAACTACCCTGGCAAGCTAATCCTCAAATTCATGGTCATTGTCCTCTACTTGGCCCTAATCTTCCAGCTTGAAGCCCTAAACTTTATTCTCTTGCTTTTCAGACATTGGTTTGCCTATAAATATCTAACCTAAACGGATAAGCCCCAGGTTCCAGACATTGGTCACATACAAGTCAAGTGTCCAATGCCGGGGGCAGAAACCGCCTGCCATGTTGTAGATAAGCCCTCTGTAGTATCATGAAATGTTAAAAGCAGAACCCTCATGCCATTTTGTAGTAGGGCCCTCTGTGGTGATGTTCAGAACCCTCCTGCCATGTTTGCATATGAGCCCACTATGGTGATGTTTAATGCACAAGGCAGAACCCACCTGCCATACCGCAGAAGAGCCCTCTGTGGTGACGTTCAATGTGCAAAGCAGTACTCTCCTTCCATGTTAGATATTTTCAATTACTGGCTCTGTGACATGATCATGAAGCAATTATACTGCTGATTAAAGAGACATCAGCAAGCACGTGCAAAATACCACTGAAGAAGCCCACAGAAAAGTTCAAAGCATCAACAACCAAAAATAAATAATCAGATCAGAAACAATAGCAAAATACACAGATCAAGACATGAACTATTACTGCAAATAATTGAATAAATGATGCTGTATGATACAGGGAAATTATGGTACTCAAATCATTAGCTGTCGCCCTATCTCATTCCAATACAGATTCGTGTCCCCCATATAGGTTCCAGTAAGCTTTGAATTCCATGAAACCGCCTTATGAAGTGTTACAAAGGTGGAGGATAAAGGCCTATTGCATGGTAGTGGTGCGCAAGCAATTATGCATATAAACTATAATAGATGATAGAGGTCCACTGCATGGTAGTGGTGCAACTTATACAGTTTACCGATTTAAGGGCAAAATAAACAAATTATTTGAATATTAGTTTTTGTTAGATTTGACCTGTGCATTTTTAAGTCATCTCAAGATTGGGTAGTCACAAAATTTATTTCCTTACCTCAATTAGTAATTTACAATGTTGCCATTTTCTTTCCTCATTAATGTTCGTAATAATTACAAGGTTCCTAGTTGACACAAGCAAGTCAAACCATTTGTTTAAATAAAATTCACATATGAATTTAAGGAAATGTCTTACAATTCACATATGAATTTTCAATTTAAGGAAATGTCTTACAATACTTCTTAACCACTACAGTTTCTTGCATGAACAATAGTTATAACAATTTTGTTTAGTCACAAGATAAAAAGAAACTAGCAGCATATATTCACATCTTTAACTTGATCCCTTACAGGAGGTAGAACAAATTTTGGAAGAGGGCACATTTTTGTGACTCCCATTAGGTAAGAACAAATCTACAAGTACTTGGATTTTAATTCACCTTCATAAAATCTTTTTGAAGAGTTCCCAAAGCCCAAAGCCCAATCTTATTATCAGCTTGAAAGGTTTCCAAATCTTTTACATGGAGAATATAAATTTATACAAATATGGTTGTGATATCACGGAGCACACAGATTGTTCAAGTATAACAAACCACAAGAAGCAATTGTATACAAATTCAGTTATGTTATAAATATATCCGATGACATTCGTTGCAACGAATGAAGTTCTCGATAAGTATGAGAAATTTGGATCAATATGTAGCAAAAAATAGATATTACTTTATTTAAGACCAAGGCAAGGCTCCACACAGATGATTCATACATTCATCTGAGAAGAGAATATTACAACGTTACTAGTTTAGGCCATAGCATACTTTTGAGTCCAATTGCGTGCAGTAGACTCATACTTCCCTTTATCATTCTTGTACATATGGGCGATTTCAGGAACCAAGGGATCGTCTGGGTTTGGGTCAGTGAGCAATGAGCAAATCGACAGCAACACCTGGATGTGTGTCAAACCATGTTAATACTAAATTCATCAAAGCACACAATTAATTGAGACAATGAAAAATATATGCAAACAATATTTATAAGACCTTACCTTGGAAATAGTCAATGCAGGACTCCATTGCTCCTTCAAGATGTCTAGACAAATGTTCCCATTGCTATTGATGTTTGGATGAAACACTTTTGTCCTGAAGGCAACCTACAAAGATCAAAAGAGAGAATTTATCAGAAATAGTGATCTAAGTTTTATTGCAAGTAATTATTTATCTTTTATTTGAAAACTCTCTAAATTATTTATCTTTTCCATTTTTGAATTTATTTTTTCAACTTTGAAGTTTCATTTATAATTTTATAAAACTCTCTAACTTTGGCTCAATAGGTTGCCAATTTGTCTTCGTCCGAGAAAAGTAGGAATACATACTCCTTAATCCACTTAGTAACGTGCAATCATTGGGATCAAAAAACGTAGAGGAGCTAGTTTACATGCATTGTAATTTGTGCTAATGACTAAAGGAAACGGCATCGAAATTGTTGGATATAGAGCCAAAGCAAGCTGACTTGGATGCTTTCATTGTCCAACAATCTCTTTTTTGAGGAGTCAAATAGCCAGTATTTGGACGAGCCAGATTCGAACCCCAGAATCCAGATCCACGGCAAGAATAGAATTCCGCACGGGTTCTGTTCTATATTATATACGTAATATGGTTCAGTGGGCTCGACCAACCAGAACCTTCAGCTGACACGAGGAATTAGTAGACTTTTAGTGTGAGTGTCATTGGCACTCCTTGTAGTTCTTCTATAGAGCCAATGCAAGCTGCCTTGGATGCTTTCATTGTCCAACAATCTCTTTTTTGAGGAGTCAAATAACCAGTAGACTTTTAGTGTGAGTGTCATTAGCACTCCTTGTGGTTCTTCTAATCTACCTGATGCTCTTTATAAAGAGCAATACGACACTGATTTTATTGTTTTAAGTTTTTAAAATTGAACAATGAGCATCTATCATGCCATTTGAGCTTGAAAATTTGACATTGAAGTAGCATATTTTATTTTTATGGTAGTTTTGATTGTTATATGCATAATATACTGCAAATATGCATATATTTATGATTTTTATATGATTTTGTACAGGAATACCCCAAACAAACCCAACCCCAGAAAATATTGTCATACCAACATAACCAAACCCAAACTAGTAATTAGTTCTTAGGGGTAAAGGACTGAGAAAACTGAGTTACTTTTTTCATCTTAGCTGCATGAGAAAGAGAGAGAGAGAGAGAGAGAGAGAGAGAGAGAGAGAGAGATGTTAATCGAGACATTGCCACAGTCACAAGTTTGTAGGACTGAAAGAAGAATACCTTTGGTGGCTTGAATGGGTAGTCTGGTGGAAAGTGAATGGTGACCAAAAATACACCTCCTGCATAAGGACTATCACCAGGACCCATAATGGTTGCTTGCCAATGGAACATATCTTCAGCCACAGGGCCTGTTGTGCATACACATTAAAACAGAAATTAGAATAAAAATAGAAAACATGTAATGTAATTATATTTGTAGGAATACCAAGTTCATGGTTTATTCTTGAAACAAAAGATTAATAAGAATAAAATGGAAATCTGAAATACTGACTCGTCTCCAACTAAACTATTTAGGCTGTTGAGTATCCAGTTCAAATGAACATATACAGTCACTGTTCCTATTACCACTGTGGGTAATATTTCGTGAATTAATAGCTTAGAATTGAAGCCCTCGTATCAGTATCATTGCCAATAGGATCAATTCTGGATAAAGTGTTCCTCATTATTTTTCCTTTCCCTTCAAATAGGCAAAAGATGGGCTGGTTTCATCTTGGGTATGGAAACTACAGATGATTAATCAATAGCATATATGCTCCTACTTTAAATCACATCCAAGTTCATTACTTGCAACAGATATACTACCCTATTACAAATCATGCTTAAGATCATTACTTACAAGATTGGAAAGTTAATAGAACACACCTACACAAGCTGTATACTAAAATATAATAGATTGCAATGTTAGATGATGACAACCATGCAACTTGTCACTTGAAGCATCAAAGGCAACCATTTTAGTTTCTTGTATTACTACATACTCATATTTAATCATCAATTCAAGGTAATTTATCAAAACTCCATTAAACCATGCAGCCATTGCATCATGTGCATGAGGTACCTTGGGAGGATGGAACAAATGAGCGCATCAAAAAATCATCGACTTCAATCCCAAGGTGTTGAGATGGTCAAGTTGGGATAATGTGTCTCAAGGTTCTAGTCAAAAAGGGAATGAGTTCAAATCCTACTCTCAACAAATCAAAACAATCAAGATGGTCGGGTAACACTCAAGTTATTGTATTGAGTAACACCAAATACTCAAGTTATTGTCCTTAGATGAGAGGTATATATGGGATAGACTATTTCATTGATGCAAAAAAATCAAAATATGAAGTCATAAGGATCTCCTTGTTCCCTCTAGGAGCCCCCATGCAACTAGGAGGAGACGGCATAAATAAATGCAAGTCAAAATCATAGTCACATGACTCAATAGGTACTCAACAAACTTGCAAAGTCCTAAGCCAAGTCAAGTCTTCCAGTGCCTACAAAATCAACTACAAGTCTAGGAAAGTCTTTATCAAACTCACCAACCTTTCCAATACTCATGAGTCCAGCAGATCAAACTTGGCTGTGTAAAAATGTCTCATAATTAAAATCACACACAAAAAATATAAATTAAGGCCAAGAAACACATAGGTAGGGTATAATTATTTTTTGGAAGGTTTTGAGTCTAGACTCTTGGAGCTTGGTTACAAATTAAAATTATGAAAAATAGCCTGCACCATGAAGGTCCTTGCGCCCTCAAAGGCCTTAATTTGGTCTTAGTGTGGGGACTCGCCCTATATTGCAAGAGGGAACACACCCAAGTATTACCCCTATATCTCACAAGGGTTGTTGCCTCTCAACCCCCGCTAGGGGTTAGCACCCACAAATTGTTTTAAAAAGCAAAAAAATAAAAAACATTTTGGTTCATGTTGGATGAAGCAACATTTGTTTCCTTTTTTTGTTGAAATGACAAAAACAATGTTTTTCCTATTTTATGAAATTTTCACTATTTTTGTTTCTCAAGTTTTTCCCAATTAAAACCCATTTATCAAGGTTTGGAGTTTGGAGTTTGAACACTTGGAGCTTGGTTAAAAACTTAAAAGCAATAAAATTATGAAAAATGGCATGCACCATGAAGGTCCTTGTGACCTCAGACCTTAATTTGGGCTTGGTAGCAAGGGGCTCACCCTGAATCACAAGTGGTAACAGACCCAAGGCATTGTCTCTAGATCTTGGTAGGGGTGCCGCCCCTCAACTGCCACTAGGGTCTGTCACCCCCAGAACCCCCTCTAATTTTAAAAAGAAAAAAATTAAAATGTGTTTAGTGTTTACTTTATTTGGCTTGAAATAACAATATGGCTTTTTCCCCTATTTAATGAATTTTTCAGCATTTTTTATTTCCCAAGTTTTTCTCAATTATATCCCACATAATTGAATTACAATTATGCTTTTGGTTTGTCATGTCAATCCCCATTCTAAGTAATGCTATTGAGGCTGCAGAAGCATAGGTCTCCGCATATAGCTAGTACGGCCAAACTAAGTGATGTAGGCTCCTTTCAACCATAGTTCATGACTCCATCCTGTGATTTTTGCATATTATGCCATGGATATATTGTAGAGTTTTTCACACAGAAACACTTCAGAATATTTTTATATTTCTAAATCTTGTTTCCTTCAGCTCAAATTCACATCTGTAGTCATTTGTTTGATGTATACTTGTATATGTGATAGAGTAGCTTGTGTTTTTTATGTATTTCATGTATCTGTAGTTGATTTAGAGAATAGTGGTAGAAAAACCTTAAATTCCTTAAACAATCTCTATGTTTTGTGGTTTTATAAATTTGCCAAGTTTGTGCTGAGACCAAGTCCAAGTCCAAAATCAGCCTGCTGAGTCCGAGTCTGGTAACCATGGTCAAAATGATCCCTTGTTCCCACAAGGAGCTCCCATACAACTAGGAGAAGAAGGCTAGGGAGGGACCTACAAAAAACCCTCTACACTTCAGGTTTAATATACCTATGTTTAGTTACCTTTGATTGTAATGAGCTGCAAGAATGACATTTTGTTTTATAATAAAATTTGATTCATTCACTGATATGGAAAAATATTTAAAAAAAGAAGGAAGCACGTTAGGCCAAACTCTGCTTGTGCAACAACATTGTTCCTTAAGTTTGTCCCCATCTGGTGATCTATCCTGTGTGATTGAATAGTGATGAAACTTGAACCATGCTCGTGGTTTATATCTTGTGAGTCCCTAAAAGTCAGATTTGTTCTCTGCCCAATAATAGCTGGTTAAACTTCACTTGTAGAGAAAAATTACTCATGTCCAAAAATAAACAAAAAAGGTCAATGGGCCTGGTTTACACCAAGCAAAGTTACGCTAGCCAACTAAAAAGTGAAAAACTGATATTAAGCACATCCATGAGCAGCATATGTTCTCTGGTGAAGGGTCCGTGCTGAAGGTGTGATGGGAACTAATATGGGTACCTTCATGCACTCTATCACAGTGTGTCAACAATATGTTGATGGTCAATGGCTTCACGAGTGCTGCAATCAAAATGATACTCAAGTTGAACACTACCATGTGAATGAGATTAAAAAAGGGGAAACTTTGATAGCCTTTGATTTCTCAGTATTAATCAAATTGCACTCACCTGTCATCTTTACAAGGAAAAGCTTATACTTAGCTCAGATAGGACAAATCCTATTGCCAGGTAGACAGATGGTCTCAACCTTACTATTTGTAGAACTGGAGTGAATCCTCTTTGATGTAATCCCCCAGGGACCAGTATCACTTGCAAGGGACCAGCTTCTACTCATATTCTTCTGGGAATGCGGCAATCCAGTGGGTGTGTCCGCCACGCTTTGAAATCAGACGGTGTATAATTATTGAGCGTGTGTTTGAGCTCTTCTGCTTCTCACCAGCGCAAAATCTCCACAACTCTTTTTTCGGTGGATAATTAAGATAAGGGGCATGCCCGCTACGGCCAACTCCCAAGATTTAGTGACAAACCACACCCCTCAAGAGTAAGTTAATTTAAACGAGATATATTAAATAAAGGTACATGATATATTTTTTTAAAGGAACCTGGAGACTTTTAATGGTTCCAATTTGGGTTTTTTCTGGACTTTCACAGAAACCCAGTTATGTGATGATTTATCTGTATTCAATTGTGTGGTTTCGTGTCAATCTTCATCGACACATATTTCATGATCATGAATGGTCCATACTCACGGGGTGAAGCACAGAGACTTCGTGAGAGGAGCCCAGTTCCTTAGATTTGTAGGCCAAACTTATTTTTTGCTAAACTTTATAATTAACACTAGAAATTTCCAGGTGGAATACAAACCTGGCTCTACACCTTGCAATTGTTCCACCTTACGACACAGTCAAACTCGAATGAAATTTACTGCAGTAAGGTCGTCACCTTTACAAATTTTACAACAGAACCTATAATATATGCACGGTGAAACCCAATAAATGGCCACACTCTTTTCTCTAGAAAGTCAGAAATCATCTCATATACTATATGCAGAGTGAAACCCAATAAATTACCATTACTCCTTTCTACAGAGCCCATCTCATGGCCATGGTCAAGGAAACAAAACTAACAGCTACTAACATATCAAGCAACAAATCCCCTTGACCCTCAATTGTAACACAGGACTTCCTTCAAAAGGGACCGAGCAGAATTGCTAACATATCAAACAGTAAATCCCCGCGAACCACAACAAATTATGTTGCCATGGAACACAGAAGTTGCTTCAAACAGGACTGAGCAGTACAGATGAAAGTAGAATAACACACACATAAACCCAAAGTAAGAAAATCCGTAGGAATCTTAAAAAAAATCATATGACATAAAACTACCTGCACTGCACGAAGTGGGCGGATCTCTCTGCAGGTCCTTCAATTCCTTGAGTATGCGTTTGGAAGCCATTCGAGCAATCGTGAATATCCCAGAATGAAATCGGCTTCACCACAATAAACTGTGAAATCGGCTTCACCACTATGAACTACAAATATGATTTAGGCCTATGGTAGTGTAGGAAACAGTTGGACAATTCTCCAGCCGACTTGTGTATCACGGTGAGGAGATAACGGGTACAAATACAACAATGGACGGTAAATTGGAATAAATTGTGGGCCCTGCTCGGCTGGAAGGCAATTGACCCGCGGATTCGATTCAAACGAAACCATAAAAGTTTTTAAACTTTAGTCTTCAAATTTATCTTTAGGGTCGAATTCAAGATCAAATCTAACCCTGGTGAAAAGACCTCGACGCGTTTTTTTAATTTCTTCTGCAAGTAGAGTTTGGTCCACACACGTGTCGGTGGAGATGCGAGCAGGTAGCGGGATTCCTTTCGTTGTGCTTCGTGCATTTCTCGTGTAACTGAGACTGCGTTCGAGACTGCGTTCGAGATTGGCGTTCGAGGCTGCATTCGAGGGCTGAAGCTGCGCTCGAGGCTGCGTGGGGCCAATTTGAAGACTACGTGGTGAATCTGAAAGCTGCGTTCGAGGCAGGCGAATCTGTGGAAGGCTGCGTTCGAGGCAGAGTGGGGGCTGCATGCGGGGAAAGTGCAAGTAGTGGGGTCAAGCAAAGCAGTGACTGGCGCTAAGCGACGAAAGTGGGCCTTTGAGGGTTCTGTACGCAGCAGTGAGGTCAAAACAAAGCAAAAGTGGGGCACACAAATTCCGGGTGAGTGTTAAAACTCACTTAACCCTCTTTTATTTCAACAGTCTTTCCTCGTTAAACTGTAATCGGCACTTTTTTAAAAACTGGGCAACTTGTTAGCTCTAAAACAAACCACCGAAAACATCACACAGTCAGTGGCCTACCAAAAGGGATATTTTGAAATTGCTAAACTGGTCAACTCATTAGTTTTAAAACAAACCACCGGAAAAAAGTCACAGTCAGTGGTTTATCAGAAGGGAATATTTTAGCTGCAAAGGGGGAGCAAAGGGGTGGGCCCAATGGACAGTAACGCGGGCATGCTGGTTCCTTATGGCATGCTCGACAATCAGGACAGCTCTACAAAAGGCTGTTTCATTACCACGGGAGCTCTTGAATCAATATTGCTACAATATCAAAAACAGAATCAAACTCAACCAAAAGAAATGGGCATAGGGTCAAACCTGACATTTGTCAATGCCAAACAGTATAAAAGGATCTTGCAGCGTAGGCAGGTTAAAATTGCAAGGAAGTTAAAACGGTTGGGAAGCAAAAAATTTGTAGCTATACTTCCCAAAGTAACCTACAGCACTCAAGTTGCTTCAGTGGAAAGCATACATCAAGGTAATGCGATAGCTCAGGATGAGAATAAAGTGAAGTCAAATCTGTTGGGAGCAGGGAAAGAAATACAAATCGATGCATCAATAAGGCTGGCAGAGGAATCGAGGCAGCAGGGGTCCAAGGGGTGCTTTGAGACCATCTTAAAAGAGGGAGAGGACAATCAGGACAGTCAGGGCTTATACAGCCCCATGTCAACCCCTTTAACGTGGTCCTCTGAGCTATATGTTAAGGAACTATTGGCCTTAAAAGGGAGGCTGGCCATGCTGGAAGAGAGAGCACAGGTGAAGGATAACGAGTTACAGCTGCTCTCAGTAGCCAACCAGCAATTAGTGCAAGAAAATAAGTTGTTTAGGGACCAACTAAACAGCTTTCAACACATTATGGAAACAGGGCAGCGAGAGGTGTTGGCTTTAAAATCTGAATTAAGCCAAATCAAATATAAAGACAAGGTTCAAGCAGATGAAAAACAAGATTCCCACAATGCCAGAGAGTCTGCAGCAAATCTAGCAAGTAAGGAGGCCAAGGAAAAGGCACAATTGGAAAATTTAGAAGGGGTCAAATCATGGGCACAAGCGACAAAGGGGTCGATGGAGATGCAAAGAGAGGATATAAGGAAACAAATCAAGTTACAAATATGGGAGGAAAAAGAAGAGCAGAGTAGAGCAGCAAACATAATAGTTAAAGGGTTGAAAGAACATGGTGAGGGGGAAGTCACAAGCAGGCTAGTAAGGGACTTTCTTTTGGACAAACTTCAGTGGGGAGGACATATCCTTCAAGCAAACAGAATTGGAAAAGCAAATAGAGGAGAAAAGGGCAGAAATATAAGGGTAACCTTGAAGTGTGTAGAAGATAGAAACAAAATTTTAAGAAGCAAAAGGTCTCTCCAAGGCACGCCATTTTATATAGATGAGGATCTAACACCATTGCAGCTAGAGGAAAGAAGGAAAGAATGGGAGAAGGTTATAACAGCAAGAAAGGCAGGGAACGATGCTTGGTTGTACAGAGGTAAGGCCCAATTCAGGGACAACCCAAATCATAACAAATAGGAAAGCGGGGGCCCCCAGGATCACCTCTCAATGGTTAGCTGGAACTGTAGGGGCTACCCTTGGAGGAGGGGGCCTGGTTTGGGGCCCATAGCAGAGGGAAAAGATATTATTGCTCTCATGGAAACACATGAACATGAGGGCTGCAGGATACCTGAATTTGAAGGCTATAACAAAGTTTCAGTTTGGAATGAGTTAACGAAAAGTGGCAAGGGACATGGCGGGGTGACAATCTTGGTTAGGAAAGAATGTGAAAAATTCATAAAAATTGAAAAAAAAGACCCAAATAACCAATACATTTGGATGAAAGTGGCAGATGGGGAGTCTACAATTTGGATCGCAGCTTGCTATTTCGCCCCTTATGGATCTAAGGTATACAAGAAGAGGAGCCTAGATAGAGAAGATCCATATGAAGCATTAAAAATAGACATGACAAAGTATGGTGCTACAGGCAAGATCATTTTGCTTGGAGATTTTAATGCAAGAACAGCAAATAACCAAGCTTTATGCTTTAGTAAAGAAGAGAGGCAGAATAGTAATCCGTTGTGGTTAGAGGAAGAAGAAAATCAGAGGTGGAAAAGGATATCTCAAGACTCAAAAGGTGGTGTTTCGTCTTTCGGTGCAAACTTGTTGGGGTTTTGTTGTCTTCACGATTTAATCATATGTAATGGCATAAATACATTGCCGAGGTCAGGGGCCTTCACATGTCACACTTATAATGGGCAAAGCGTGGTGGACTATGTCATTGGTTCACAAAGTATTATACCAAAGATAATTGAGGTTGAAATAGGGGGCTGCCCATTAGAGCTAAAATCTGATCATAGTCCTATTTACATTAAACTTGGAATGGAAAATGATATCCAGCCGAGAACTAGTTTGCAACCTGACAAAAGAAGGGATCTCCAAGATAAAATTCTGCTAACCCGCGAGAATCAAGACATATTTAGAAACATGCTCGAAAAACAATTAAAAGAAATAAAAAGCAGTGGCAGCCCCAACAAAAACCAAAACTTTATAAACAGCAGCAAGTTGATGTCAATCATTCACAAAGCTCTCACATCATGCAAAAGAGCTAAGGGTAGAAGAAATTCCAAATGCAGTTTTCCAGCTAATCCATGGTATGACGAAGAGTGTAAGGCAGCTAAAAGGGGTTTGAAAATTTCCGGAAAGGAACATGCAAACAAAAAATTGTATGAGAAATTAGTAAGATTAAAAAAAGAGGAATTCATGATAATAAGAAGGAAAGAACTAATTTCTCTTGGAAGGCACAACCCGAAGGGTTTTTGGAGAGAATTGCAGCAGGCTAGAAGTACAAATGAGAATAACATCACAGACATTCAATGGTTAGAATATGCAAAAATACTGTATGAAAGAGACCAAGAAAAAACCTTACCTCCAGCAATAAACATTAATGATAAACTTTTCACCACAAAGGATATCAAGGTTGGTATTAAAGCTTTGGCAGTGGGGAAGGCTCGGGACATCGATGGTTTACAGGCTGAATATTTGAAATGGGGTTTAGAGATCTTGGCACCGCATATCAAGAAGATTTTCAATAGGATCATTCAGCATGGGTTTCCAAAAAATTGGACAACAAGTGTGGTTATCCCTCTTCACAAGAGCGGGGATGTCAACAATCCGTCAAACTACCGCACCATAATGATTAATCCCCTTTTTGGGAAGCTCTTTGGGAGCATGGTGGAACGTAGAATCAGTTGTTGGGCTGAGAAGGAAGGTAAAAGGGCAAAAGGGCAAGCTGGGTTCAGACCAAAGCATTCTACAATTGATCATTGCATCACTCTCAGACATATGGTTGAAAAAGTTTGGGATAAACAAGGTAATGAGGTTTTTTGCTGTTTTGTTGACTTCAAAAAGGCTTTTGACACAGTCCCTAGAAGCAAACTTTGGGACAGAATGGAGCAACTTGGAATTCCGGAAAAGTATAGGGCTGCTGTTCATAGGCTTTATGATCAGGTCCACGCCAAAATCAGAACAAAGGCAGGTCTTTCAGAGTGTTTTGGGAGTGACATTGGGGTCAAGCAAGGCTGCCCGTTATCTCCCACTTTATTTGGGCTGTACATAGACAAGTTAGAAGAATGGTTAGACAAGAGGGGGGGCGATGGAGTGTTCTTAGCCACTTATGTGGTTAAATTGCTGCTATACGCAGATGATCTTACCTTAATGGCAAATTCAGAGAATAGTCTTCAAGAACATCTAAAAGCCTTAGAGTTGTTTTGTCGGGATGTAGGGATGCAAGTGAACATCAGCAAAACCAAGGTCATGATTTTTACGCTGAAAAGAGCTAAGAAACAATTGAACTTTATATTTGAGGGAAGCTCTTTGCAAGTGGTAAATGAATACAAATATTTGGGTCTCGATTTTTGCAGCAATCTCAGTTGGGAGACTTGTAGGGCAAAAAGGATTCAAGGGGGCTGGAAAGCCCTATACTTGCTTCAAAATAGATGCAGATCAGCTGAGCTATGGGACTGGAAAACAAAGAAGAAATTATTTGGGCTGCTTGTCACTCCAGTAGTATTATACGGCTGTGAAGTTTGGGGCTGCAACACTTCAGCTCTAAAATGGAGGCAAATAGAAGGATTACAAAAGCATCTAATCACCAGCAGTTTTAAAATAAAAAGTACAGTCCCGTATGAGATTGTCCTAGCTGAAGCGGGGGCTTTCCCAATGGAAATGGCAGCATTAATCCGTTTATTAGGTTATTTGAAGAGAATTGAGAATATGGGGGAACACCGGTGGCCCAAAATTGTGGTGGAAGAAAACTTAACTAGAAGGAAGAGCACGTGGATGAGGCAAAATACCAAGTGGTTGGAAAAATGGGGGATAAGCATGCAAGAGTGCCCAAACACCAATGTAGAAATTAAAAGGTTTGTGAAGGAGAAAGCCAAACAAATCTTGTGGTCAAAACAACTTAGTAGAAAAAGGGAATATTATGTTTTGCACTTTAACCACACTTGTGATCACGGGCAAAAGTATTACGTGGGGGCAGATATAGAGTGGAAGGCTAAAATGTTGATAGCCCAGCTGAGAACTAGCTCTCATCGTTTGAGATGTGAAACAGGGAGATGGACAACACCCAAGGAGGCTTGGGCTGATAGGATTTGTTGTTTCTGCTCCTCGGGTTTGGTGGAAACGGAATGGCATTACATCATGCAGTGTAAAGCGTACGAGGACATTAGGTGCAGTTACTTGGATCTGTTTAAAGTCAAATCGTTAGAGGCTTTGTTCGAAGAGGAAAAGATCGTTGAAACGGCAGGTTACTTGATCAAAATACACAGCAGAAGAAACAAAATTAGTAAAGAGTTAAAGGGAAACATAAGTACTCGGTGAGGTCGGCGGGTGCTCGGTTTGTATCAATTTGTGGTTTCAGTTCTGTTTTGGGGTCCCATAGGCCAGCTGGTCTCGTGGACGTAATTAAAAGCATTCATTCATTCATTCAACGTAAAGATTGGGGAGAATATTAATGGAGCGTGAAGTGACATTGAGATTCGCGATCGTTGGAAAAAGCTAGAATCTTTCGGATTTTATCTCCACCTCTCCAATTCTTTCATAATGCCAGAATTTTTTCCTTGCGTAGAAAATTCTAAATTGTTTAGGAAAATTCCAGTGTGCAGAAAGTGGGGTAAAGCTTTAATTGATTCGTCCTGTCTGGACATAATTTATTTCTCTTTATCCCTAGTTTACGCCACGATATTTAGATGGCATGACTTTGATGAAATTTGATTCTTTAAGCTTGAAAGAAAAGATAATAGGGCGTAAATCAATTGGTCGTTGGTTCACTGATTCACGCAGTATTGTCACCATTGATTGATTGAATGAATGAATGCTTTTAATTACGTCCACGAGACCAGCCGGTCTTTGGGACCCCCAAAATAGAAATTGAAACCACAAATTGACACAAAGCCAGCCGCCTTCCCCACCGACTACTCTAGTAGGTATTAGGTATTAGTTTTTAGCCATTACTTGGCAATGTTCTAGTAGGTATTAGTTTTTTACAATCTATCAATTAAATAATAATAAGTGAGCTTTTGGATTCAACTCTATATATTTTTAAATCTATGTTTTCACTGCTGCGAAATGTGATTTAGAAGCTCACTTATTATTATCTAGATGTTCTAGTGTTCTATATGTAATTTTTAAAAATGATTTTCCTAAGTCTTAATCAATCTTTTTTACTTTTTATTTTTATTGTTTTAAGCTTTTTATGTGGATATATTGAATATTTCAATCAATATAGTCGATATTTAAAATTAATATATCATGCTAGCATTAAATGTATCACAACACCAAATACTCCAATCAATATAGTTCATATTTAAAAATAATATATTGTCCTAGAAGTGAATGTATTCCATACCCAAAATAAAATTAATGTCGAAGTGAAGTAATATTTATTGTGAATGTTAGTCATCTTGATGTTTAGGTGAACTTTTATGATTAATAATTAGCTTGAAATGTTGATGAAAAAATGTGATTGGTTGTGGACTTTATCTTATAACTTTCACACATGTAGCATTAAAAACCATAATAAACAAGAGACGCATTGCGTTTGATTCCTGCCGGTAGGATTTGTGAGTTGTTGTTTGTTTGAGAATTGCTTAACATAGTGGTAATAATTGCATATACTAAGAAATATCTATCAATGTAAATGCATAGCAAAGTGAAGACTTTAGATATAAAAGTAGAAATATATATCAATGTAATTGCATAGCAATGTTCATAGAAAACTAGAAATAAGTATGAGTGTAAATGCATAGAAAAGTCAAGAATATGCATTTTTCTGTCTCTAGACCACTATATTCAATACATTACAAATGGTAGTAGATAATTATATTATTGTTTGTTGTAGTCATTAATTGTGAAATGAAAATCCTATAACATATAGAACTATTGCATATTTATTGTCCTTGTTCAAGATGTGGCAGTTATTCTCCTTGCTGAAGATGACAATCCACGTGTTTTTGGACATTCCCTTCTGCAGAAAAATGTTTGAAGGTGGTTATGAGGACATTGTTTTTTATTTTATGTGATAATCTTTCAATAGATAATGTAGTATAGAAATTGAATTTTTAAATGAAGCTAAATGTTTGTGAAATACAAGCGTACCTGGATATAAGATGTATATATCATTCTTCAATAGATTGTGCATTGGTTATGAGGTTGTTTGGATTCAATTTGAAATGTCCTTTTTTGCAGAAGTCTCTTAGGATGAAGACAATTGATGATTTGTCATCAATGTATTCTTCATAGGAAATGTTTAGTAATTCGGGAAGCAAGAGTTGCATAATAGATCTATCCATTGTACATTCCATTGTTTTCTTTCTATCACTTGTCAAAATCACTTTCAAGTAGTGAGAGTAGATATATGCAACTTGTTGTTTGCGTTTAATACAAAAGGCAGTTTGTTGTAGTTCTCCATATGTATCAAATTTGTAGTTGCAATTTGGACATAAAACTTGAAATGGATTTGAAAATGCATTGGCTATTCTTATTGTTCCATAAATCTGCAAAATATAATGAAGATGTATATTATGTATTTTTTAATCATTTTCTAATAGTGTATAATTGCATAGGTGCAACTGTGATTGTGTTAAATGTTGAATACAACAAATTGCTAACATAATCAAATGCCTTATTTACCTCAATTGTTAAATGCAACAAATTGTTGAGATACTCGAAGGCCCTTTTGTTATTCAATTTGCTGATGTATGTTGATTGAGTTGTTTGTAAAGTGTTGTATCTTGATTTTCGCCTCTTTACAATGTTTCTCAACAACATGATTGGATATTGTTCGAGGCGTATTTGTTCTTCCATTGAAGAGAAATGATGTTCCAAACTCTCGTGTATTTGTACCTGTATTGTGGATGCATGTTTTTATTTGAACATTTATCTTTAGTTAAAAATATGGTAAGTAGTAATTGATGTAAATTGCAATGAAATAAAGAATTAGAGGAATATTTAAATACCTGTGCTTTGTCCATTTCTGAATGGCCATCTTTTATTTCAACAAAAAATTGGAAAGAAGTTCTTTTTGTTCCCACCACAAGTGCCGCTACAGATCCAATTGCATAGTTTTCTTCACTTGTAAGAAGTTGTCTAATTGTGCTAGTTGGTATGAATTTGTATTCATCATGCATGCACGGTATGACTTCAACTGTTGTTGTGTTTGTGAAAATCAAGATGCAGTCACAATCACCTCTGTCATAGTCTGTCTTTGGTGCAATTTGGAAATTTGTAATGCATATAGCTGTTCCAGGAACTATTTTTGATTCATGTTGTTTTACAAGGACACCAATTACATTAATAGTAATTGTCATTTCACCTTTTTCATCAGTTAAATCCACACGAAGAACTTCTTTTGTATTGTTTTGTTTGTCGAGACTTGTTTTGTAGACCACAATTAAATCTCCTTCAAATATATTTCCTCCCTTGTGGGAGTGAAGTTCTTCAATTGATACTGTATTTTTCTTCTTACTTTTGGATCTGCAATGTTTACATCAGTTGAATTTATTATTTTCAAGAGTAATTTGGATAGTATAATTGAACATAGACAATGCTTTTCACCTTTTTGATATTTGTTGTATGGTTTTTTGGCTTGTTTCGGCTCTCTTGCTCGACTCCATTGTTAGCTACAAGAAATACTAATAATGTTAATATTTTTAAAAAGATACTAAGTGGATTTGAATTTGTCATTTGTTTCAATGTTTATATAAATTGGATCATGATCACTCCAATATGCTTCTGATTTGTAAATAGAACATGGTTTTGCATTTATGTTACACCAAATATGATCAATTAGTGGCTTGTTGACATGGTTTAATTTATATAACATAAAATTCATTTTAGAATTGTGCATGTGATTTGATAGCAAATTCTTTCGTCCATTATCCACTGACATATCAATGTTGAAGTCGCCTAGAATATATAAAGTTGATGTTAAATTGACAGAGGAGAATACTTGATTTGTGATTGTTATAATTTCTGTTACTGGTGTGGTGGGTCTTGCATATAGATTACATATGTTCATCTCATCACTTGAAAAAATTATTGTTATTGTTATAGCTTCTACATTTGTTGTTTTATGTTGCACTATTTTTGAAATTGATAGATTATTTCTAGTAAATGTTGTTACACCATGTATGTGATTTGTTGAGAAATGATTAAAATTTTGGAATTCATTATTATGTTTTGATAGTTACATATGTGTTTCTTGTAGACAAATAATATCAGTTGACATCATTTCATGGTCACTAAGCATGTCTTCAATATGTACAAGCAGGTTACGAGTATTGAATGTGATTAGTAGTAATTTTTTGTCGCTAATGCTTTGGAGATGGTGATTTTCAAACTCCCAAATTGATGTTAATTGTAGGCATGACATTTCATTAATTACTTTTTTTTTTCACTTTGAAATGGTTTTGTGTTAGAGCTCTTATCAAGAACAATGTGTCAATTGTTCATGTACATGATAGTGCTGTGTATGCCAAACCATGTTTGTTTATGCCTGATGGATCAAATGCTAATGCTTGCATTGTAAGGCATTGTGATCTGTGAATGGTACGAGCACATGCTAGTTGTATTCGAAATTGTTTTCTGATTGTCAATTTTTTTTGGTTGTATAGGTTTTTAGTAGGCTTTGCAATGCGAAGTATGGGTGTCCAACTTTTGTCTATTCACTCACTATAACATTGCGCTAGTCTTTTCGCTTGTTGATGTCCAACTTTTGAGTTAGTGAACTTGATCCAAACTATATTGAAATTAGTGTATTTTGTGTATGCTTGGAATGTTCCATCTGATCCATTGACAAGCCCATCTTCCGTGTCGTAATTGTGAGCATATATTTCAACTAGCATATTAGGTTTTAAGAGTATCTGAGATGGTAGATTAATTGAATGGTCATACAACATAATTGTATTAGAGTTGTCATCATGTTCATCAATTGCATTCAATATAATTACCTCTCCTTGTGTGATGGATAACATGTTTTCATTGTGTTTTTCCACATCTTTCCTTCTATAGAAGAGGAAGGGGAATGTTGGGGTCCATTGGCAGTGAGTGCAAAATTTTTTTATTTAAATACTCCAAGTCTTGAATTGTCTGGGATCCAACTCGGATTCTATTGAGTATTGAAACAAATTTCTCATCTTTTTGTCGCATTGTTGATTGCAGTGCATAGTATTTTATATTTTGTTTCCAAAAGCTATAAGGCATTAGTTCATTTAATGTTGGAGGATTCTCAAATACTAGTGCATCTTGTACAAGTTGTACTTGGTAAAGCTCACCACAAAAAATTGTATCTAGATTTCCAAAATAGCTAGTGGGGGTTTGCATTATGTCCCGTAAACGTTTTTCAATGTAATGTAGAAATCTTGAACCCACTAGAGAAATTTCATCTATCAATACCACACGGAGTTGTTTATAATGCTTTGACATAGCATCCAATGTTTCAGAACTCAATGGGATGAATTCTGACTTATTAAATGGCATGTGTAATGCTGAATGAATTGTCAATCCACCTATGTTATATGCTACTTTTCCTATATAAGCAAGTATCAGTCCTTTTGGTTTATTTGGATCGTTGTCAATAGATGAGTTGTATATACGATAAGTGTTTGATATATGGCTTTTGTGGTAAATGTTTTTCCTGTTCCAACACCTCATGTTAAGAACAAGTGTAATGGTGCTTTGATGTTTATTTTTTTCAATGCGATGTCTTTTACAATTGTTTGTTGTTCTTTGTTTAACATTCGTCTTAATTTGTAGTACTCAAAATTGTCTATTATTTGAGGATGTTTTGCAATTTCAAATTCGTTTTGAAATATTATATTTGTTTTGTTGATTTTTTCTGTCTCAATATCTAATTGTATATTATATTGTTCTTTCATCTGCATACGATTTTCAGTAAGGCTTTCATTTTCATCAAGATCATTGTTTGTGTTGATTTCATCTATAGCTTTTTCAATGTCGCCCCACATAGGGTTGACTTTGTAGTTGTATTTTATGTGATTTTATGTAATAATATTTTCATGATACAAATAAGCACTATGCCATGTTTGGAATCCATTTTTAAGTGATTTTTCACTTTGTGTAAATGGCACATATAGTAGTTATTGTTCTCTACAATGGTTTTCTAAGTCAATATGTTTGTTGAAGTTTACAAAACGTATTATATTTGCTTCAACTTTACTTTGTAATTTTTTGCCATCTTTTCTATAATTAGAAATGAAATCTGCAAGACAAATGTGTGATAGTGTTGTTGGTTGTGCTAGATAGTAATCTATCAATGATTTTGATGTTACGTTTTCTGAATCATCTAGTTCTTTGCTCAATTGTTTAGTTGATGTTAAGATAAATGTTCTCTCATCCTCATTTCTTGTATCAATGAATACACATTTTCTTGAACTATAGTTTAATGGAAGTGATAAAGCAATGTGTGTTGCTTGTTGCGAAGACATTTGTTGTAAATTGAGTAATGTGTTTCCTAGTTTACTAATCATATTTATTGCATCGATACTATTTTGTTCATGATCTTTACGAATTATTTTGAATGCATTTGTCATTGACTTGTCTACTTTTGTCATATATGAGCTACAATACATAGCCGTTGCATATGCATTCAATACGAATTGTGCATCTGTATTTGCTTTCCATATTTCAGGCATTGTTCTAGTAAAACTATTATACCATATGTCTAATGGTTTCCTTTTCAAAAATATTGTCGGCCTATGGATTGTAGACTTGATGGCAATTATGTATTCATCTTCACTAATATTCATTTCATCTATGAACATTTGAAATGAGATTGATTTGTCATAGTTTTCTTGTTGTAAAGTGGAAAGTATTTTTGATGCTGTTGAAATCACATTTTCGTCATTGGTTTTAGTTGGTTCCAAAATTGTAGTTTTCTTCATTGGCGGGAGCAGAAAATTATATCTACAAGTTTGTTTCTTCGACCTTTGACATTGTTTCGTGTGGTGATGTTTGTGTATTGTAGCTATATATGGATGTAGATGTTCAGTGTTACAAGTAATGTAGTTGTCTACAAAATGTTCAATAGTTATGTTACTATCTCTTCCGTAAATTGGTGCTTGTCTAATCCACAAGAGGAAATGATCATGCTTATTTCCACAATTTTGAAATTCGGTTATGAAGAAATAATCTGAAATGTTTCCAAAAAAGGAATTGTCTGTTAATCTTAATTTCTTCATTGCATTAATTCTATGCCTATAATAGCGTGCACATGTAATCAAATCTCTTCTAATCAAATGAATTCTTCTATCTTCGATTGTACTATTTGATTCTTCATGGTTGGTTGCTTTTTGATATGTACGATGTAGTTCTTCAAGTGTTTTGATTAATGGTTTCCAATATTGTTGAGCACTTGTAAATGTAACAAAAAAATTTGGTGGTCCAAGTTGTCTTATCATCGTAAATAGATTTTTTTTTAGTTGATGCAAATAATTTGGAGATATTCTTATTTTTTTGAAATCGACATAACCAATGTCGGATTTAAGAATATTTTCTAAATTAGGTTTATGTTTCACATCTTTTGCTAGTAGCCTTCTCCCTTTTAATTTCCCCTTACGTAATTTCACTCATATTGTGGATAGCACTTGTTGTATTAGAATTTTAATGGGTTTGAAGAATAGGTTTGTAGTGTGGTAAGCAAATTTCCTATTTGAATGTTGTAATTCCCACTTTACAATTTTTTGATACGAATATCTTTTGACAATGTCCTCATCACGTGGATTGCCAAAGAATAGTGTAGGGAAATTCATCTCTTCAGCACATTTATCTTTAAATATTCCAATTGGATTATTTCCTTCTGCTGGTGCAATTTCTATGATCTTGTCTTGCATTTCATGTATGCACTTAGATTCAGTGAAACCATGTATCAATGTTTCACTAGGTATTTCATTTTCAATATCGCTTTCAACATCGTTGTGGCTTATATTGTTATCGCTTGTTGTGTCCTTTGCACTATCTAGTCGTATAATTTCAATCCAGTCTTTGTTTATCTCAACATTCTCCATCTTGTATAATTTTTTGTTTGATAATTGATCCAACGCTTTCATTATCATATTTGCACGTACCATTCATGTTTGGTATGCATTTTTATACTGCAAGCATCTTTTAAGAGCAACAACTATTGTCGATGTTTCATTCATTGAACATGGTAATGCTCATTGTATGATATCAAAGTTAATTGGTAAATTTATAATAGACCCGGTCAAACCTAATTGTGAATTTTTGTATCCTAATTGCCAAATTTGCTCAAATGCAATTCTAAGGGACACTAGTCATTCTTCTAGTTGTGTCAACATTGCCACATATCTTAATGGATTATTTGTTCAGATGTAATTTGGAGTTGCATATTTTGGTAATTTACATTCTTTCAACGATGCTTTGCATTTGGAACAAATATAGTTTGTTGTTGTGATTTTTTTATTTGTGGACAAGCTGTAATACATTTTCATTTCTTTGTCTTTCAAAGTTGTAATGTTTTTTTTAAAATGCATCATTTGACAAATTGAACATACATATCTAGGTGTATCTTCAATTTGTTTTTTGAACAATTCAATGGCTGATTTTGAAATTCCTTTTTCCAACTTTGTACATGTTGCAATATTTTTTGAACGTATTTGTTTTTTGATTTTTCGTAGTGAGTTGACTATATATTGTTGAATGTTTTCAATTTGATTGAATTCGATCTTGTTGTTTTTGTTGGTGTTTCTAATTAGTTTTTTAATTTGACAAAGTGGTGTAGTTGAATTGACATTAGTCGAATGCAGTTGATATGATAGAAGTGGCTCAAAGTGTCCATGAAGAGGATTTGTATCATGGAAAAGGATACAGTGTGATTCTGCATTAGATGATTCATTAAAATGCAAATATTTATGCGACGTTCTTATCGAACAAACCTTTATTTGTATGCCTAGCCATTTGGATAGCCACTTAATACAAAATGTGTCTCCCCATAATCCAATTTCTTCATTATTTGTGGTTGGCATAGTTGATTTTCACATTCTCCAAAAATAAGTTTCAATGTTGTCTATTTTATGGAGTACATCTAATGTATTTGGATGTAATTCATTGTTATATGACCAAGTTGCTTCTTCATCACCTTTTGAATAGCATTTTATAAAGTAATCAATTGCTCCGTTGCGTAATTCAGATGAGGTGTAGCGATGATTAAGTAGAAATGCTAATGAATCAAAAAGACAATCTCCTACATTGTACTTAAATGTATTAGTTCTAAATAGGCCCTCAATTCTAAACGCATCATCAATATTATATACTTGACAACGATTCAATAATGTATAATTTTCTACATCTATGATTTCTTTTTCTTTTCCTTGTATATTTTCTATTTTTCTCTTCATTTTTGTGAGGAAAAAAAGATTTGTCGACAAGTAAAGAACATAGGTTTGATGTACCTGATATGTTTATGAAGAGAACACTTAGTAGTTGTGCTTGTATTTAATGTGTAAAATAATAGTTTGAGGATCTTCTCTTCTTGCTTCAGGGTCTGCAATATGAAAATGTCATTGTTATTAAGTTTATGGAGTTCAAGTTGTAACATATTAAGTTTATTGAAATTATATATATATTTTTTATTATGCAAAAACTAGTTTGTAAATCTACTCATGTCTATTTCAAACTTAACATATGATTATATAAAAAATATCTTTTGCTCACATTCATATCTATTATTCTTCATAGTACGTAGAAGTTGTCACATGAATAATTTACTTTTGCAAGATGACATAATGAGTAAATCAAATATCTTTGTTTTAACTATGGTATGTAAACAACAAAATTGAAATCTATAGATTGAATTGTTCACACATGTATTTTGTTAGAGTAATTCTCATTAAATTTATATATTTTGTAAACCTTGTATGAAGTTTGTAATCCATATTTAACATATATGATTATGAGAAATGATATGATATTTAATCTCTTAGATATGATGGAGAATCCATATACAAAACTATTTAGGTGCATACTTATTTAGATATCAAGTATTCACAATTTTCTACTTTAGCCTTCATAGATTGTATAAATGACATACTAAATATGATTATTGTAACTACATCTATTTATATAAATTGGATTTGTATTGTAGTGGAAATTTATATAGAATGAGATGTTTGTTATTTTATAAAGATGATAAATGATATATTGCAAAATGCATTCATACTACAAAACATTTCAGACTCTAAATTATTGTTCTCACAATGTCACCCTATCTAGACGATTAGATATGCACATTTAGAAGATTCCAAAAAACATAAGAAAACTATAGGTAAAGTTTATCATAAGAATACTATGCTTCAAATTGTATTGTTCAATACGAAAAACAAAAAATATATGGAATTGTGCGAACTAGATAGAGCTTCCCTATGGAGAAGAAACATTAACAACTTCCTCAGAAGAAATTGTATCTAAAGTGAATGCCGATACTGGAGATGTGGCAGGGGCTAGAGGAGGAACATGTTTCTTCATGTAAATCGATGTACAAGCAGTACCAACTTCATACAAATTACTAATATCATAATTGATATTGTTTTGCTCGTTTCTCTCAAGACTGTCAACTGCAAATCGAGAATCTATCAAGAATGGGAATGTATCTTGACTTTCAATTTCTTTGGGAAAATTCAATTTCTCAGTATTCATCATTGAAGTCATATCATTTTTGGAACAACTAACTAGAATAGGGCTATCAGTAGAGCTAATATTGGGCTCGAAGCATGGCAATGAAGATGAACTTACAAAATTGGGATTCTGACAAAAGATATCAAAATTGACAGATTCAAATGTACTTGGAAAATGCATGCCAAAGTTTGTAATAGAATTATCAAAGATATAGTCTTGCAATGGTATTCTAGTATCAATATTGGTACTACAGATGACACTAATATCTTTTGGATCAGAAATAGGAAGATCTAATTTGTTGTAATGAAGGTCAAGAAAGGATTGATTGTCATCCATCATATTTGGAAAACATTGTATATCATTAACAATGTTCTCTTGAGAAATATTGTTATCAGTCATGGGATTTGATCCTACTTCTTCTATTCTTAAACTGCTTGAGCTCTTTTGAAGCAAAGTTTGTTTCAAAAATTTACTGGATTGTGATAGGTCTCCTGGGTTTGAATTGGTATAGTTGAAATTTGTAATTGCCTTATTTCCTTTAATGGATATTGCAGCCATATCATAAGCATAGGTAGCTTGTTCAACAGTTACAAAACTTCCCAGCCATTGTCATTTTTTCAATTTATTATTCCAAATTTCTGCAACATAGCTACCCCAAGGACACTGCCTAACACCTCTATATGACCTAATTTTTACAAATTGTTGAGAGTCAACATAACTCAAACATAGCTCTTTATTTTCCTTTACTTTCTCTTTGCATCGATCAGATGCACACTGTTTTCCAAATATATTCTTTGAGTTCTTTTTTTAATTCTCGATTCAGGTTCACATAATTCAGGAGTAGGTTCCTTTGACAAGTCGCTAGATGGTTTAGAATCGATATAGAGGAAATTGGTGATTGCATTATTTCTTGCAATTGCGATTGCAGCTTTATCATAAGCATGGGCTGCTTCTTCTGCACTGCCAAAAGTTCCAAGTCATTGTTTCTTCTTTAAGTTGGGGTTATATATTTCTGCACCATAACTACCCGATCTTTTTTTGACACCTTTGTATCTTTTCTCCATTGCTTCGTTTAATTTTCGAAAGCACAATTGACACTTTGTCAAAACATTTTCCTATCTAACATATATGCATTTCTAATGTTGTATCAAGTGCAAATTGAAATTTATTAATGCAAATTTGATAACAAAGAATTACGTATAGGAAACAAAACATAGATTAGAATAGAATAAATTCACAACTTATTTATTTATCTAAAAGTCTTTAGCATATTCATAGAGTAACTGTATTTTATTTCTAAGAAATAGTCAAATGCCAAATATATAAAATATGAGTAATACACTTGCTACAGCTAATATTATAAAATGAGATGTTTTTTTTACTAAGATGAGCAATGCAAAGAGGATCAACATTTCTGTTATCAAAATTGCAAATCCCATTAACATCATCTTGTCATAGCCATTGTCAACATTTGTATTCCTTTTGCATAATTTGCTCATTCTGTTGTCTTGATGTCCTTCAGCTGCAAAAGATGATGGTTTTAAATATGCATTCTAATGACAAATTTCTTTCTCAAAAATGAGAAATTTTCACAATTCCAATGACATAACTCCTAGATTTTTTTTGTCAAAACAAAGAAATCTTAGGAAATTAAAAAATTTCAACTATGGCCCACATTGAAATCTCATGTGAAAATGCCTTTGATGATGATTAAATACACTGAAAAAGATACACATGAACCTTTGCTTTATATGATTTTTGGGAATATCATCAACTTACTTCTTTCCATCTATGAACTACTCAGTTTAAGCTAATCATGTCGATTACAACTATAAGGGAAACCAATTTTTTCAACTCTGGTCAAGATTGAAATTTAATGAGACGATACCCTTTATATCATAGGGGTCAGTGTGTGCTTGTCTAGCCATGCTAATGCCACCTGACAACAGAGATATTGCTTTACAGTTACTCACAAAAAATGTCATTCCTAGAATTTATACAAAATTTAATGGTAGACATTTTTTGCAACTTCAGTTTTAGTTATAACATTTTTCCATTGTTGGTATTTGTCATCTTGTATTTTTGACAAAGAGGATTTTGTGCAATACCTAGATGCTTGTTAAGGTGAAATTTTTCTAAATTAGGACATTGATGTTAACATCTTTTCCAGGTTGAAAAATTTCAAGTCCTATTGGATGTGCTTTATTCATTTTCTACTGTGGAGTGTGCTAACAGCTCTAAAGTTTGACCAAAATACTATCTTTTGTTTACCTCAAGCCTTTTGATGTTCTTCAACAAAAGACACTATAGATTCATATTTTGAGAAGCATATGTATTATATTTCATGACACAATACTCTTTACAACAAACTGGTCAATGTGAGCATCTCTACCTATGATCATGGCCATTACACTTGTAAGGCAAACCAATTATTTCAAGTCTCTTGTAGATTGAAACTTCATGAAACGATACCCTTTATACCATAGTCATCAATATGAGCTTGTGTAGCCATCATAAAGGTGCTTGACACACATATATTGCATTCTTTGTTATATTTTTCCATTCGCACTAATTGTCATCTTCTATTTTTCTTGAGGACAATTTTTTCAAATACATGGATAGGTATTGGTACTAAAATACCATTTTCTCAATATTTAATGAACTATGGTTTGCATTCTTCAAATATGTAACATCATGTTTACGATATAGATACTTGCATTGGACAACTTTTATTTCAGCCAAAGCATTTTTAGTGTTAAACCATGTTGCATATACTATCAACTTCAAGAGTATAATGAAATAAAATTTAACACAAAAATGCTTTTGCCAAAACCAAACCTCTCCAATTCTACATAGTCAAAAAATCAATGATGTAAATAATGTATGCTTCATTTGGTTCCATGATAAGAATATAATTCCTAGGCTGTCAATGTTGTTCTACATTTCATGTAATGTCCATTGAACTGTCTAGTGTAGGTACCTTTGATATGCACTTGTATGATTCATTTGGTGATAGCAAATGAATCATCTATTCATTCAGCAAAAAGTGTGTGATGTGCAAGTTGATAAGATAATGACAAATATAGAACAATCAATTTATATTTGAAATTTCAAGTGTACAGTATGGTGCAACATAATATATCCATGATGAATCCTAATTAAAGTCATTAATTGAACTAATCTAAATATAAAAGTTGCTATCAAAAAGTAATCTTATAAACAAACAAGTCAATCTAAACATGAAGGATACATGGGTTACAAAACATGAAAATAATGAGAGCCAAATTAAAGCATTTAAAACATAGTCACATTCCAAAACCTCTATATTCTCTAAAATACTTACTCATATTGAAAAAATTACATTTGTGATTGTAGTTGTATTGTATAAGAATATTGAATGAGTACAAAGATGCATATAGTAAAAAATGTTTGAAAAATATTACACTTATTTTTTTATAGGTTTTGTTGATTATTGCTGAGTAGGAAATGTTAAGACAGTTAAAATGTGAAACCCTACTAGAGGATTATTAAAAAGTGACACTTATTTTTTTATAGGTTTGTTAGTTACATGTTGATGATTCAGAGTCAAGAGTGTCAAATGTTTTTCTTTGGTTTTGTACTTAGAGGCCTATCATATTGATCACTACTAGAGGATAATTAAAAAGTGCAACTGATAAATAAGTATATGGTAGATGTGGTTTTAAACTCTAGCTTAGTTGGATTGGTAGAGAGTGATTGAGCATTAAAAATCCATCAAATACGCAAAAGCAAACCTTAACAATGATGCTGAAAATAGTCACTAATAATATAGCAAGCAACTGAAAGTGCAGCTTTAATCACTTAATTCTAAAATGGTCCAAAAAGATGGATTCAAAAAGGTCCTACAAGAACAAAAACCACAGAATCTGATTTGGATTCAAAAACCAAAGAAGGAACATGGAGTATTGTGAAGAAATTTTCATTAATTTGTTGGATGGCTGATAGACCAATCTTCTCATGTTGTGTCTGCTCCTCACTTCATTCAATGAAAATTTGATGGTTATAGTACAACGGTCCAAGGTTTTTTAGGCTAGTTTATTCAATTCCCAAGGGCTTCAAAATGATCATATTGTGTTGCAACCTTAAAATATTAGAGAAATCAGAGGCCGTTTGGTGACAGAGAGCACCAAATTGATCTTTATTTGGGTATTGGGAAAATGAGGAACAGAGGTAGACTTGGAAATGTATGGTGGTGAAGAGTCAGGTTTATGTTGCAGGAAGCACCCAACACAAGCCTCTGGTAAAAAATCTTTTGGATTGAAAGAAGAAAGAAGAAGCCTACCTCAATCTCGTTGTCTGAGGTGACTTCTTGTGTGTGAGATGAAGCAGTAATGTTGGCGGCTTGGAAATGGATATGAAATCTGTGTTGTAATTTAAAATATGTTGTTCCCAAAGTTTACTATAAGTCTAAGTTTATAGAGTTGTAAGAAATCTCCATCAATTAGATTGCTTTGTTCATGTTTTTAGTTTATCCTTCGAAATTTTCTTTACAAGACATATGTAAACGTAGAGAAATACAGTTTACAAGAAATCTTGATCAATTGGATTGCTTTGTTCATATGTTTGGTTTATCCTTCATAATTTGCCTTAGAGGACATATCTAAAGGAAAGTAAATACAGTTTGAAAAAGGTCCTTGAGATCTGCCTTATACAGGCCAACCATTAGCATATGGATAAGCGTTTTCCATTTAAATGGCTAGTGGTGTAATTTGTTTGCCCAAGTTAATGCTATGAGTGTTTGATACTCTTTGTTGATCAGTATTTGGCTACTAATTGTTGATTTAATCAGACTATCTTTGTTAAATAAATATGCATTGGATGTTCTTTCTATAAGATGTCTTAGGATTTATTTATGCATCATACTGATTCAGGCAGTCAATAATGAGATACTTCTGCATGCCAGATCAAATTTTAATAGCCTCGCATTAGACTATTAAATCTCTAACTAATTTAAATACCATAACATAGATTTTTTAATGATTGCAATTACGTGTGAATAGAGCGTCGGACTGTTCCACAGAATTGATATAATTTTTCATAGTATAACAAAGCTTCCATCGTCATAGTTACTACTATTAGAATCTATAAGCATATCCATGACAGTCTCTGGATGGTAACTGATTTGTGACATTCACAACTTTTTGCTTATTAATTTAAAGAGCCTAGTCAACAAAAATCATGTGATCCAGAATATATCATTAGGTTGGTCTATTGATTCCAAAATAGGTTGCAAGACTGATATGAAGAGCTGATTTATAATGGTCTCTTCTTCGGTGTACACGCAAATAATCAGGTAGATTGAGAAACAATACTTACATGCTTAATGGTTGGGATTGAGCACAAGTAATCTAATCTAATAGTAGGAAGAGACTTGCTAATAGTGATTGATTTTATGAAAAAATGAAGTAGCTTAAGTTAGAAAATGAACAGATATGTCGAAGATGCATTAGGAATGAAGCAAAAAATTTAGACAATTAGATTTGTTCATTGCAAATGTAATTTAAATATTGTTGCTGATCATTTTGTGAGTGGAGGAATTCGATAAGATCTTTCTACAGCTAATTGCCTACAACCATAGCTCGAGTGCGTAGCCTAATATGGATAAATTATTATTTTCAAACCCCCTCACCATTTTCAATTTTATTTATAGCCAAGAGTGAGGCCAATGGAGATGCAATCGATAAGTTAGTGCATGCAAATGGTTCCTAGTATGCAAGGCTTATCTCCTTGCATACTTAATATGGATGCGAATCTTTGTAATCTAGGACTTATTAAAAAATGTGGGTAAGTTGGTAAAGGAAGTTCTTGTGTATAGGGGGATAAGTTCTTCTAAGGGAAAAAGAATTATAGGGGCTGATACTCAAATAAAATACAATCAACTTTTTTGCGCACTAGATTTCGATATTAATGCAAACTGAGTATATATCAAAACGAGGATTTTATAGGAAGCATTCCGCTAACAAAGAACTTCTTTTTGCTTATCAATGGCTTGGGAGGAGTGCATTCCTCTGAAGTAAATGATGAAGGAGAAGGCAAGGAAGCAACAATTGCCAACAACCCACTTTGCAAAAGGGGAGATTTTAGTTGTTTTGTAGGTCTGCGTGTCAATATCCTTATAGATAAGCACGTGGGTGCTCCCAAGGCTGCAGAATGAGAATTTGGCCTTGATTTCTTAGGAATAATGGTTTCAATGCAAATAAATTTGGAAATTGAAAAGAAAACAAGAAACAAATATTTAGCACACCTCTGGATTGCCAGAAGAAGGGTTTTTATTCACCAAATTACTTCTAAAAGTATTCCCATATGAAGTCGCAAAAGCCATGTCTATATCAACTGTAGACTCTGAAATCCTAATCCTGTCTCTCTGTAAAAGCTTCCAGAAGCATCCAGCTTGACCAAAAGCTTAAAAAAACTGACAATAAAAATTTCAAACAATATAAAAGGAGAGCAAGTTACCATTCAGATACACAGTCATCATGAATAAAATGAAAAACTAGGGACCAAGGAAAATAAATCACTCGATTAAGATGATGCACCACAAAGAGTGGCGCACCACAAAGAGTGGCGCACCACAAAGAGTGGCCCAGAACCTCAGTACACTTCTTGATTTTACAATTTTTTTCTTGAAGATTGTTTATCATAGAAACTATAGATTGCAAAAGCTTCATCACATGAATACAACAGAATGCAAAAGCTTGAAGCCCATAAACCGACCATGTTTATAGATAGTGAAGAAGAGGCTGATGTGAACTTACCAGGCTTGACGACGTGATGGTTAGTCAGGATAATTCTACAGTGTTAATCGACAATGAATTTGGTGGCGAAGCTGACGCCGATAGACTCTGTATCAAATGCCCTAGTGGTGGTTGTTCTGAGCACCACCACAGCAGGCACAGTTGCGCTCAACGCCTTCATAAATCCATACTATACAGTTATTAACTACTACTAATCATTATTTGGTTTTGAATAAACAAACGTACAACTAAGAACTTATGTTTTATAATACTAAACAACATTAAAATCTATTTACATGTTTCAAAATGAAAATCTTTCTAGATATTCTGAGAAATCCAAAGAAATACAAAATCCATTCAATAAAACATTCTTTATAAATCTGCAAACATTACAACAATTTTCAATCTCAAAACAATAAAACAAATCTGAGGAAAAGAATGCACCTATTTAAAATATTGATTCAGCTTATTTTCTTTGTCGAACACTGCAAAGCACTTTAGAAACTCCCAGTTTTTTTCCCACACATTCAGAATTTGCGAACTCATAAGATGTATTTATAAAGCCTTAGATTTTTTTTTGATAACTATGGCAATAAATGAAGATTTGAAGAAAATCTTATTATTGATTTTTTTATCAAAAAATAATCTTCATACAATCATATTGTCGACCATCAGCTGCAATAATGCAGTCAATAGCCTCCATAGTCAATTGGAACAGTACAAAGCACTACCCACTACACCACTCTTCCACATTGAATTCTCTTAAATAATAGGTGCAATTATTCGTTGATTTCTATGTCACTATCTTAAAGTCTCTTCACCAACTGAATAATATGTTAAAAACAAGTTGTCGTGTTTTCATTGTTTTAATTCTAATGTTGGGCAAAAATTATATTGTTCTCAAACAAAAGAAAAACACTATGCATGAACAGGAAGTTGTATTGTTCTCATTATTGTTATTCTAAAGTTGGGGTGCAAAAAAATTATTTCGATGCCAAACCATAAAAATGAACTATGCAGGAATAGTGTTGAAATCCGAATAGATGACAAAACCATACAATATTAAAATTGATTACATCATCCAAAATATGACTGTAGTAATCTATTTTCCAATAGAATTTGACAAAATTTGTATGAAAAATATTAAATAAATATGACATAAAAATAAACTTTAGAAAAAGTTGTACCCATAGTTTAATTCATGACTTCTATTGGTTGGTATTTGCAAACATAATAGACCTAGGTGAAAGCATAAGTATACCTGCCACAGGCAGGAACTAATAATGATCCATACTAAATGTCAAAATCAAATCAACTCAATGTCGTGTAAGTTAGAAAATATTTCTTCTAAAATATAATGAAGTATAGTATTCAAAAAACATTAAGCTCTAAATTTATTCATAAATGAAGATGTAACTACTCAATAATTTGATATCTACATAAAATAACAAGTAGTTGCATTGGTTGTCACTATCCTTTCCTTTTGAGAAGGCATTTTTCACAATGCAAATTTTTAATTATTTCCACAAGAATCCTTGCTATTAGATTTTTTGTTTAACACCTAACAAAAATATATTGTCTTTATGATTTGATTTGTGTTCATACCCTTTTTGAAAGTCCATTTTAGCATAGATAGGGTTGATGCTAGCAAAGGTTATGAAATTTCATGTTATGCCTTCTAATTGTATTCATTGGAAAGTTTCTTCAAATGGTTTGCTCAAAATAGTGCTATTGACATGCTTGGTTATTACTTGCATGTTAAATGCATACATGTCTATGAGGGCAATTGCAATTTTAACATTTGTCAATAATATCATTCCCTTTATACTTTTATGTATGTGCATACCCTACTCTAGAGTGTGTTTTCCATACACAAAGATGATATTGCCAAAGATTGTGAAATTTGGCTTTAGCATTTGTCAAAAATATCATTCTCTTTATACTTTAATGTATGTACATACCCTGTGTAGACACATAAAATTGACACCTCGTCATTACTTGACTATTTCTTTTATAATTGATTGAATGCAACCTTAATTATTCAATTAATTATCTCATTTTCATCTATAATTAATTAAATAATATCTTGTTATTTATTAATAAAATTTGCTTTTAATCACTATTCACTTGCACATATTTCTAGCCTAAATCATGTAATCATCTTCCTATATTCCACATATTCCTAAGTCTCATATCCCTTCCCTAAAAATTAAATAAATATTTCATTTATTTATTTTCCCTACTTTCCTCCACTTTTCATTAAGCGGGCTAATCCACTTAGCCCCTTAATCCCTCACTTGCACAATCTAATCCTAGTCAAATAATCTCAAATCATGCACATTCCCACATGTGTACAAAGGCATGGGCCTTTTATATGAATGAAATGAGCCTTTGTACATATGACATAGCCTTGGTAGCTCATGTTGCATGGGTCAAGTCCTTACCCATACCCCCAATTCATTTTAATTCCCCCAAGTACCCTTCCCATCTTGTGCATCCACTTCTTCTAAGGAGAATATCCACCCTTGATTTTGTCCTTGATCCCTCTCCCTCCATGTCTTCTAACCAAATGGGGACACTTGTCCTCCTCTCATCTCCCCATTGCTCTCAACCAATATGAGTCATTGATTTCATCTATTGATCATACCCATCCATTCCATAGGCCAAAAAATCTATAAATTGGACTCACCTCAAGCCATTTTCATACATGATCTTGAATGCAACCTTATGTTGCTGGCACGAGCACTCACATCCAACAATCCATTAGCACAACCACCTCACCATGGTGTAACCAGGTTTGGTTTTGGTAAAACCTTTCATGTTTTTATCAATGTTTGCTAACTTTTATGGTTAATATAAGTGTTGTTTGTGTTTTGAGTAGAGTAGGTTAATATTTCTTTAATTTACTCTATTAGGCTTAAAATTTCATGCACACATCTTGTTCCAAAATGCACTTTTCCATACACAAAGAGGATATTGCTAAAGATTATGAAATTTATAAATCCTTTTCAACAAATCTATTTTTGTGCATATTTTGCAATCATAATAGTCGATGATAACATCTCTAATGAACAAGTCACATGTCTTGTCTATGTTGGAATAATTATTTTCGTGTGATAAGGCATTCTTTAGTGTAACAACCCTCTTGGGTTGAACCCAAAATTTGTACATTTTTTTTCATTATAATTATTAAAATACTTATTATTTCATCTATATAATCAGACATTCTTCTATCAAAATGGGATATATATTCATCTATCCATGCAAGACATATATTATTCTATCCAATCAATATAGACATCTATTCAAATGGGATAAGCATCTATACATGACAAATATCAAGGCAATCTAGCATTAGTCACTCACTATTAAAGACTGCGCTTCCCTAATGGAAGTGCATCAAGGTAATTGCTATTCAAGAGTACGTATATAATTAATAGGGCTTGAGTTTCACCTCAAAATTTGGCTTAAATCATCAAAGAGTCAAGCAAATCCATCCATTCAATTATTTTGAGTATACAACGAGTTTTATTTTTATCTTTTGATTTAGTTAAAATATTTAATAAAGTGATTTATTCAAGTTATTTAAATGTTTAACATGATTTGCTATAACCAATCCTTAAAATATTGTCAACCCTACTTCATAAAACATGCATATTGGGAACTTTCTTCACTTACCCAAACTACCTACATATATCTATATCTATGAGATCAAGGTGTGATATATGTAGTTATATTTTCATCTTCAATTGCTACCCACTAAAAGAAGTATTGATTAATTCATTTAAACAAAATTTATTGATGGTTTAATGCTATAAATTCATAAGCTAGTTTGAGTAAGAATTATTTGTCATCATATGGTGATGATCTACTTATTTCTAAAATTTTGTTAGTTTTAAATATCTAAGGAAAACTTCTCATTTACTCAAATCTTAAGTAAAATAAAAAGATTTCCTTATTTCTTTTTAATGATTTAAAAGGATGATGCCACATATGTCATTGATATAGCTATGTTAGTCTATAGATATAATAGTTTAAACACGGTGGTTCGACCTATAAACATGAACCAAAGGAATCACTAATATGAACACTATGAATAGTATTGGTTTTTAGAACTTGTTTAAAATTGAATAATAAAACAATAAGAATCATAGAATAATTAGCAACTAATTGATATAATTACTGAAATTGTGTATTAAAACAAAAATTTAAAGCAAATGTTATTGGTATTAAAGACAATTACTAAGATTGATAAAATAATGGTTAATTTTATGCTTATACTTAACATTTTATTAATCTAAATCAATTTCAATTCATCAATTCAATGAATACAAATAAAAAATCCATTTTAATCATCCCTTAAATAAATTATGAGTATTATTTCATAAAAATATTATGTCGTTGATAAATTTTCTTATTTTATGCAATTTCACCTTGAATAGAATGTGGTATGAATGCATAATCATGATGGATAAATTTCTATCATAGATTTCATTTAATTTTAAATAAATGACATTTCTTAATCAAACTATTTTTATATATAACCATGTTCATTACCTTGACATTCTAGTGATAATAATGTATGAAAAAAATTATCATTTATATTTGTATAATTAGTTCTAAATTATTAATAATTATATTACTAATGAATAATTATAGAATATCTTAGTTTTGCTACTCAAATAACATATTCTAGCACCTCGTGTAATCAACTAGTTTTATATATTAAATCATTCCAATACAACTAGAAATTTTTGAAGATCCTTCAACATAGTCACCTTAATAATACCCCATTTCCAAAAGTAATATATTGATTTTAGGAAGCAAACATAATGCCAATTTATTCATTACCCCATTTTTACAAATAAGATAATATAAATTAAACATTATTTCAACATCAAATGATTAATTTTAGGAAGTTGTATAGTGAAAAAGCATGAATATCCAATTAATAATCTCTATCTAATACAAAATATAAGATCTTTGTTAAATAAGGTATGGACATCCATCAATGTATTGAGAACATAGGAATTTTTATATAGTGTATTTGCAAAAGATCAAATAATTGGTAGAGTGATCATCTAAAAGAACCATATCACAAGAATGTTATAAATATATTTTCCCCCATAACTTGAAAAAACTTTGATCAAAGAGTAGTCTTCCAAGAGATTGCTAGTTCTTCCAATTTGAAAAACTAACATGGAGGTTATTTTAGTTTGAATAGTGGCATTATCAAACTAGTTAACTTTTAACCTATCTAGGAGAGTCTTATTCACTCTAGTTAAGTTCACACTTAGGGAAATTTTTATTTTTGTCTCAATGCATGTGGTTGAGACACATGTTCTTACCTTTTGAGACACATATCTCATGTGTGTGATATATCAGGTACACGTGTCATATACACTGCAAGGTGGTTAGAGTCCTGAACCATCTTCTCTCCTCATCATTGCTTTTATATACAAAGGCCTCAATGTATATTCTCCATTCATATTTTATAATAGTTATTTGGCTTATTGTGGACATATTCGTTTGTGGAATCTATCTTATATTTTACATTCAAATCTTGGTTGCTCCAACATGGTATTAGATTCATGAATTACAAGTCCCATTCCACTCTACGGTGAATCCTATACACAACCCTATTAGAGTTGTCTTGTGGGGCCAAACATATATATCCATTGAGTTCAAAAGGACTAAATTAGCTGAGATTGTCTATCATTTCATCAAATTCTAGCATAGACAAACTTTGTAATCATTTTAGGAAGCTTATACCTTATTATAGCATACAAAATATATACAAATGCGGTACAAATGTTTTCTTTGTAAAATAAAAAATTGCAAAGGGGGCCCTTGGCTCTCCTTCCCTCTAAAAATTATTTGATCTAGTCTTTTGATGTTTGTGAATTATATAGATCTAGTTTTTTGGTAGCATATAGTTTCTTATTTCAAGTCAAGCTTCTTTAAGTCAAGGCAACTAGAGGTAGTTTTGATGCATTCTTATTGGTTTTTTATAATTTTAATCTCTACTGTCACCACTCCTTATATTATGGATCAACACACAATGATGTTTTTGGAGAGGCGGTGTCAAAAAAAATCACACCCACTCCCTCATGACCTAAAACTCTTTGTTAATTTGTTGCAATGATGCAACATAAGAGATTTGGAGGATTGTGAATCATCACATAGTTCATTCCTTACAAGAATCCCCCTAATATCCATACTCCCATAGCACCATGAGTGGTACCACCAATCACAATTCATCGATGGTCCATCTCTATCGCTCCCTGTCTCACCATTTGCACACCACAAACTTAACATTTGATGTAATAGTGCCTGCTAAATGTTATGGTTTGAGTTACCTATTTAGATTAACACAAAATACTAATAGATATGTTTTCTATAAATCATCACACTTTATGTTTGATGCAAACCCTAGCATTTTATGTTAAGCATCAAATTTATGTTGCCTCTAGAATAGTTTATGTTAAAACCACTAACATTTTATGCTAGAGGTACATTCTAGGCATTTTTTGTTTGCTAACATCATCATGAAATCATGCTAACATCACCATATCACCTCCAAATACTAGACCCCTCATTGTTGACTAGTCTACATTTTTGGCTCAACTTCGAGACCATGTCTCTCGACCATATGGTGAAAAAATTCTAAGATTTTTTTCTTTGGGGTATTTTTTATGTTCTACATTGTGGTGTGGTCCATTTACAACTTTGGTGTATGGATTTTTCATAAAACACATATTCCCAAAGGTCTCATTTTTAGAACTTACGAGGGTTTGCTTAGGCACATACAAACTCCTTTTTGGGTCCCATTTTTTAAAATACTTAATTTTTTGAGCACTACATAGTGGTGCTCTTAGTTTTTCTTAACATCTTAAAATTATAATTTTAAAATATACCTCATTTTGAGACTTTGTAATCATTATACATCAAATCCACCTATAGGTAACTGTATATGTACTAAATATAAAGTTTCACATCATTGTAATTGCTTAGGGGTTATTTTATTACATCAAGGGGGGTAATCTAGTGTTTCTAATTTTCTATTTGTTTATTTTTAGATCATATCTCTCACACTAAATCCCTTCCATTTGAGTATTGCTCATAATTCTCCTATTAAATATGGTTAATGTGGGAAGAAAACGAATATGAAATGATATTGTAGTCAAAGAAATTGATTCAAAATAATAAAAACTTATTCTAGATCATGTGATATTGATTTACCTCATCATTCTAATCTAACACCTCAATAATCATCATGTTGTCTCACTCAAACATCTTGTGAGACAATAGTATCTTTAGGGGATGAACAATGTAGTTTAATGGCTTGTATTGAGATTTCATCTCCCTCATCATCACTTGTTACGATATCTAGATCTAGCATTGATCCATCCAAGGCTTCCACTAATTATTTGCAACAAGATATTGATATCAATTTTCTAGATCCAACACATTAGGAAAAAATTCTATAAAACATATCATCCTTATTTGTAGAGTCCCACATTATAGATTTGGAAGACATAGTTGAAATAAATGTATTCTATAACTTGATGACATCCTTGATGGAGTTGTATCACCATCATCTTCTTTGGATGTGATTGTTCTTCACCATCCTCTTCTTTTGCCACAATTTAGCATTGGTTTGGAGACCTTTGAGCAACAAATGTTTGAAGACATCATCTTGGGCTTCATTATTATCTTTAGATTATGAGTAGAATTTAGAGACATTCACCCTTCTTGCATCTTCTTAAATCTAGAATGGAAGATATCTTGCACACATATGTGGTTATGTTTCTTCCCAAGGGTAGAAAGGTTGTTTAAAAATTATGGATCATCTTTAGCATCTAATGTAGAGCAATCTACCAACACTACAAGAGGGATTTTGAGGGGAGGCTACATAGCCGATCTTATCATCTTAGTTTTGGGAGGGAGCATTTCCTCACATGGGGTTCTTTCATTCTTATCTTTTGGGGTCACATAGACTTTTCTCTCTTTTATTTTACATGGGGGGAACACTTATTGTACTTTGTGCTAGAAGTAGTCCTTGGGGGATCATGATAAGTCCTATCTTTTTCACTTATATATATTTTTCATGCACCTTTTCTCTTTTGGAGAGGAGTTTTATTTCTCATTAAGTTTTCTCCTTTACTTCATTCATGAGAAATATGTACATGGGTAACTAGCATAGCCTAGTATTTATGACTCATCATAATTGGATTAATTTCTCCCTAAGTTGAACTTAAGGGGAGTTTTAGTGAAAATAGTGATATTATCAAAATAGTTAGATTTTTAGCCTACCTAGGAGAGTCTTATTCACACTAATTAAGTTCACACTTAGGTAATTTTTGCTTTTTGTCTCACCTTATGTGATTGAGACACATGTTCTCATATTTTGAGACACCTATCTCAAGTTCACATGACACATTAGGTACACTTATCCTGTGCACATACAAGTTTATTAGAGTCCTAAACCATATTCTCAGATCTCATATTTTCCTTTATATGCACTGGCCTCATTGTATATTCTACTTTCATCTTTTATGATAGTTATTTGGTTTATTATGGACATATTTATTTGTGGAAGCTATCTTGGATTTTACATTTATATATTGGTTTCTTCAATATGTTAATTTTATTTAACTTGGAGCTTTGAAGAGATATTCCATGTGAAACAGTCAAAATGCAAATTCCAATGAGTTCTTCCTTCTATCAAATTGCAAAATTTCCCAAAGGAAACCTCTTCCCAAAATGCATGAAAGCCTCCTTATTTTATAGAAGTTAGAGGATAATTTTTCAAAAAATAAAAAAAATAATTATTAAAGAGATTCCTTCTAAAAATAACTTCACTTCTACTTATTTATCTTTTAAAGAAATTTTTCTTAAAATCTATTTTGTAACTCCCCATTAATTACCTTTCACAAACTTGTCATAGAATATGTCATGAATAACATGTAACTCCTCATTAATACTTACCATGGAATAACATGCTGTTGGTAGTTGTTTCCATTGATGTCAACACTTGGTAAGATTGCTACATATGTTTGAGATTGCTGGCAGTTGTTGTCATTGATGTCAACACTTGGTAAGATTGTTACATATGTTTGAGATTGTTGGTAGTGGTTGTCATTGATGTCAACTCTTGAGAAGGGAGATTGTTGGCAGTGATTGTCATTGATTTCAACTCTTGAGAAGTAAGGGAGATTGTTGCCATTTGATGTCTCTGATGTCAATACTTGGTGAGACTATTGCAGTGATTGTTGCTTGGCCAACATTGATGTATGGTGGTGTTGTTGAAGTTCATGGTTGGATATCATGTCTTATATGATATTAATCAAAGAAGTATTGAGTATAATTGTTTTTAGTAGAGTTGGTTTCATAATGATATATTAAGATGAGGATTAGAAGTATTCTTGATGGTGAAGAGATGTTATTGATGGCCTACAGTATGTTGTATTCTCTCTCTCCTATTGTTTCTTATGAAGCATGTGTTGTTGAAATAAATTTTTGGCCTCTGCAAGTTGTTGAAAGAATCTATTCCTAGAAGGTGTGTTGAAGACTGTTTGGGAGAATACTTTTCTTTCCTCCTTTGTTGAAATATGGTCTTGCAATTTGGAACTTAGTGTCTGTGTTATGTGGATCTTATAATCCTATCTTTTCAAGTCACTTGTATTGTCGAGGAGGTTTCTATGAATTGCAGAAGGTTGGCAATGTTGTTAGTTGTTTGGACTGGTTTGGAAAATGCTCCACATTTCTCCACATTTCTCTGCATTGATGTCTTTTCTCTTGTTGCTTGGTGAATGTGTTTTCAATGTATGTGCAATGTCTCAATTCCAATTTCATGTGTTGAAGTGGTCCGCCAGTTGAATTGTTAATGTTATATCTCATGTTTATGCATTCTATGTCTCTAGAATGTAGTATTTTGTTCATATTTGGCCTATAGTGGCTATTGGTGGCATGATAGTACGGAAGAAGTGTCTAGAAGTGTTTCTGGATGTTCATGGAACATCCCCATGTGATCTGCACATTGTTGGTTGAGCTCATTGGTGTTGGATTATGTCTTGAGTTGGTTTTCCAATTTATTTATGGATATCTAACCGAGAAGGCTTGTTCTCTTGCTTGTGCTAAATAATTAAGGGTTTTGCACCAACATATGAAGATGTGTAATGATGAATTTGGTCTTGACATATCTTGTTGGGGACCACATTGTGTTAATTCAATTGGAAGAATATCTTTGGGCTGACTAGTTATGTGCTTCATATTTCATCTACATGTTTCCCTTTTGCCAACTTGGGTTGATGTGTGCCAACATGTGAATTATTTTGGATCACATTGGAAGATGTAATAACATTGTTTTTTGGTCCTCTCTATCCTTAGGATAGGACCGCAATAGGTTGTTGTGACCGACTTAGTGAAATCATTGTCTATATTCTTTCCTAGCTGACCTAATTGAAGTTTTGAAGTATTGTAGTGGATATAAATGCAAGATCATTTCAATTACAAATGTATGGATGTCTGAATAAGTACGAAGAAGTGTGAATATGGAATATATTGAATATCCAATAGATTTAGTGCTAAAAGTGTGAAGAAAAAAGTTCAAATGCACATTAATGCCTCGATCAGTAGAGTGAATTGTTGAAAAATATTGTAACTTTCCTAAATAATTTTACATCCTTCTTTGAGATAGTGAATCTCATCAGGTCCTTGTATCTTTCTCCTAGAGTTGTATTTACTTCAATTTTGCAAGTCTTTTGTATCTTTCTCTAAGGTAGCGTGCCTTAGTTTGCAAGTCCTTTTTGGTAGTGAGCCTCTATATTGTAAGTTCACTCTCACCGTGGTTTTCTCTCATTGGGTTTTCCACGTAAATTTGGTGTCATCTTATGGATGTGTGTTTCTTATTTATTTTTCATTTCTACTGATTTGATTAAGGATAAAATTGATATATCTTTCATTGTTGAAGATTGCTAAAATTGTTGAATGTTTAAACTATAATATCTTTCTTTATTTAAGGGTTTATATTTGCTTAAGAAGTATTGTGCTAAAGATTTCAAGTTTTGGAGGGGTTTAAGTTTTTGTAGATATTGATTCACCCCCCCTCTCAATATCTAGTGTATTCAACAATTGGTATTAGAGCCAAGTTCCTCTAAAGAAGATTAATTGATTGAGGTAAAGATCCTGGATGATAGATGATGGAGCTTACAAGGGTCCTAGGTTTGATGGGACTAATTCTACACTTTTTAGAAATTGAGAATGGAAGACCATCTAAACTCTCTAGGGTTTGGTGTATGGAAATCGGTCAAAGATGGTTATGTTGCTCTTACTTCTCCTCTAACTGATCCAACTGAAGTTAGGTTATATGAGAAGAATGCCAAGGCTAAACATGCTATCTTGTGTGGATTGGATAATTCAAAACTTTTGAAGGTGATGGGTTGTAGCTCTGCTAAGGATATTTTGGAAAATCTTAGCAACATCTATGAAGAGGATACCAAATTAAAGCAAGCCAAGATGCATATTTTCAAGAGTAGATTTGAGACCTTAAGAATGTTAGAGGGTGAAGACATTGCAAGTTATATGCTCTAAGTACATGAAGTTGTTACTAGAATCATTGGTCTTGGTGGTATAGTCAAAGATGATGAGATTATGAAGAAGATTATTAGATCTCTCCATAAATCCTATAGTCATAAAGCGTTTGCTATTGAAGAGTTTAAAGATTTGGATCAGTATTTAGTAGATGAAATGTTTGGTGCTCTAACTGCCTTTAAAATGAGAGAATTTGACAAAGATGTTCTAAAGAAGGAAGTTGCATTCAAAGATAATGAAAGGATAGAAGATGAAACTATTGATCAAAATGATGACTTTGATGAAGTTGAAGAAAAATTTGTGATAAGACTAAAGAAAGACATTGGTAAATGCAAAGGTAAGCTAACTTTTAAGTGTTCCAATTGTGGAAGGATTGGTCACTTTGCATCTAAATGTCCTTACAAAGAATTATATGATGATAACAAAATAGATAAGGTTAAAAGAGGTCTCTGTCCTAAGGAAAACAAATATTCCTCAAAAGATGAGGAGAATGATTCAAATGATGAAACCCTTTTTATGGCCTTTAGTGACAAAAAGTGTGATGTTGAAAATTATAATTTTTTTGGCTCCTTGTGTGATGAAGATACGTTTCCTTTTGAACCAAATCTAGAGTCAATAGAACTTGAAGGTTGGGACTTCAATTCAGATGATTGGGAAATTGGTTTTGAAGGAAAGCTCTAGTTTACTCTGGAAGACCTAAATGAAACAAGGGCGCTAAATAAAAAATATGAGAGCTTGCTTGAAAAATCAAAGAAATAAACTGACAAATTAAAATATCAAGTAGGAGGTAAAGAATGTGGAATCAAACTAAAAGTGGCAGAATATGTGATCTTTGTTTTGAAAATTAAGGTTGAAGAAAGCAAGAAGATTTCTTGAATACCAAGCTCAATGACAAAACAGTTGAATGTTTCAATCTTAAGGAGGAGATTGTCACTTTGAGAAATGAATTGGAAAGAGAAAAAGAAAAAAAATGACAAAGGAGAAGAGTTTGGTCCTGATAAATCCATATTAGATGGAAAGCCTGAGACAAAGGAGGTGAAAGCCTGCATTGAATATTCTAAGAATGCCTCTAGAGATGCAAAAACTAATCAAGATGACAAGAAAGAAGGTGGATTCAATCCTATCTGGAAACAAAAAGCATATAGAATTCCTCCACTTGCAAGACAACATGCTCCTACTAGGTTCAATCAATCTCTTCTAAGCTTCTATTTTTCTTGCAATAAATTTAGGCATAAGGTTGTTGATTGTAGATCTAGACAAAGAAGGAATGATAATATGGGTAGAAGATCATTTGTGTCTCAAAGAAAAAAATCTATTTCTTTTCATGGATATTTTTATACTTGAAAAAACTTTGGTCATAAAGTTGTTGAGTACAAATCTAAGGTGAAGAGGAACAACTTTGTTCCAAAACACAACATTGTGTGCTACAAATGCAATAAAATGGTACATAAGGAAAATGGTTGTAGAAGTAGTTTTGTGAAGCCACCAGTTTAGAACTAGAAAAATGATGAAACCCTTAATCAACATGAGAAGGGTAGTGAATGTAAGAGCTGAAGATTAGCTCAATACCTAATACCACCTACAAAAATAATGAAAACCTTCTACAAGAGAGTATGCAAGAATATGAGCTTGCTTGATATTAAGACCTACCAAATGATGATGAGGTATGAAGTATGTTACATATGATTACAATGACCTTCCTTATATATGCAAGGTGATGAATATGATTGAACATGATTGTGACACGTGTCTTAGTCCTATGACATGTGACAACTAACAAACTAACTACCTAGGAATCAAGCATTAAAATCTAGATAAGATAAGTTCTAGAAAAGCCAACTAAAGCTTCTAGAAATAATATAATACCCTAAGAAAACTTAATCATGTGAATAAGTCCCCTAAGTCCCTAGTAAGATAAATTACTAGGTACAAGACATTAATTCACACCAACATCCCCCCTTAAGTGAAAATTAGGGAGAATATTATTATGCAAATGATGCAAAAAGATGCAAAGATGGGTCTCGACTACAAGGCCATTTTAGGTACCCATGTACAAATGCAAAATAAATCTCTCAAAAATGGAGAAAAGGAGAAAACCCAGTGGGACAAACCTCCTCTCCATTTAAAGAGAGAAAAGAACAATCATGTGAGGAAGGATGGAGGACTCCATGATACCCCACAAGTAAACCATCCATCACATATATACATTACAAAAGCACCCCATAAGAGGGAAAGAAAGAGACCACAACCCCCCATAATGAAGTAGCTCTAAAACCACTAAAGAATATCTGAAGAAAAAAGACAATTAAATGCCTAAAATAAAAAGAAAAGGATCCAATGGTCAATGCTAAAGAAACCTCATCTCCATGAGGAAGCAAGAGGGAAGAAGCCTCAAGAATGAAATCTTTGAAGATGTCTCAAGAGCCTCAAATTGGGTGTGACTCCAATCGAGGAAGAAGAAAAAGAATGTGAAGACTCAAGACAAACCTCCAAAGATGAATGATTAATGAGAAGAGAAACCCCCTCAAACAAGTCCTCCAAATTTGAAGAAGAGTAATGACGTACCAAATCTGATATACCTGTCATGAAACCATCCTGTAAAGTCAAATATGGAAAACCAAAAGTATCCTGCTCATTTGAAGTATTACTCAAATTGAAGAAGCGGGAGGTGATGAAACCTCATTACACGGATGATGAATAGTGAGGTTCAACCATCCACCAAAACCATCATGTTAATTACTACCCCCCACTAGAACTAGGAGAGTGATCCCCTACACATTCACCATCAAGAACAAAATGAGAAAAGTAATAGATCTTTTCTTGACAATTGGCCCTACCCACTACAACAAGTTGTTTGCTATGCAAATCACGATTGAAGACCAAATCTGGAGTGAACTCAATGGATTTACCAGTTTCTATTATTTGATATGTTGAAAGAAGATTATGCTTTATATTAGGAATACAAAGCACATTATTAAAACTACCATTTGGCACATCAATAACCCCTTTACCAAATACATCAAGATAAGCATCATTAGCCATCAAGATCCTCACGAGTGAAGTATTCTTCAAGGATGAAAACCTATCAGGTTGGCTTGATATATGCTATGAGGCTCTAGAGTTAATAATCCAATTTCTAGACCTATCATGTGTGACAACAAGAGGATGTCCTTTCATTTTAGAATAATTGATCACATCACTCCCATTGGCAATTCCTCTAATATGTATGTGTGTGTAGAAGACGCTAATTGAGAAGAAGAAGATGATAAAATTTTAGATTTAGAAGGAAAGGAAATGTTATGTTCCTTTAAATTTGCCTCATTTCATCTAACTCTTTCTTGTAACAAGTTTTTTCATCATGCCCTGGTTTTTTACAATAACCACATTTAGCCTTCTCCTTAGGTTTATCCTCTCTAGGAGAGGTGGAAGGTTCTTTAGATTTTTCCTTAGGTTTAAAATTCTTCTTTCCTTTATCCTTAGATGATGCAATCAAGGCATGATTCTTAACATGTGTATCAAGTTGACTAAGTTTAGCTTGTTCCCTAGTCAACCTATCACAAAATATCTCAAAAGATGGTGACAACAAAAGAATCAGCTAAACCATCCATTGTAGCATAGAAGGAAGTAGAAAATTATGAAAATGAACCTTTTAACTTAGACAAAATAAAAAAGATGCACTCTTTATCAGTTTTATCTTTACCACATCCTGTCAATTGAGATCTTAATGATTTGAATTTTACCAAGTAATCTTCAATGGTAGAAAAGGAATCTATGGAAAGTGAAGCCAATTCAACCTCCAATTTTATGGCACATACCTCACTAATTGAACCAAATAGATCCTTGTACTTATCCCATATTTTCTTACGAGTAGTACAATCCCCAATATGGAAGAATAAACTATCTGAAACATGCATTGCAATTAAACCCATAGCTTCATCATATTTATTCCTATGAGAAAATATTTCATATTATCTAGTAAGATTAGGTTGATGATCACTCAATGTGGACCACAAATGCTTAGACCAAAGAAATATCTACATTCTCACCTTCCATGTGAGATAGTTATGAGAAGTTAAAACTTCAAATCCTAGTTCAACCATTAGGTCAACAAGTACCAAGAGTGCCAAAAAGGAAAATATCTAATACAAACTAATATGAAACCTCCAAAATCTAAAAATACAACTGAAAATAAATCCCCCCAACAAACTTCCTCCACTACAAGGAAGGGATGATAAATGATGCCTTCTTCTATAGATACATTTCAGAAGAGTAAATGATGCCTTCTTCTATGCTTACATCTGTATGTTTGATAAATAGTTTGAAAAGAAAAGGGTTTCAAATGAAGCTTGGGAATTAGTGAGAAATTTTGGTTGTATGTTTCTACAATTTCCTACTTTTCCCTATATAAGGGTTGATTGTTTTGATGGATATCCATACATGCTACCAAGGTATCCAAGTGACAAAATTGTACTAATGGAGTTATGTAGGAAGATTATGGTTGTGCATAGCAAGTGAACAAAATCTCATAAGGTTGGTTTCAATTTTACACTCACCATTGGTAGGAATTCAATAACTACAACTCCATGAGTCAAAGCCATGGAAATTGAGATGCAATGGGTGACCATGAAGAATTATAAGAGAAGGAACAAATTTGATTACCAAGGAATGAAGGCTAATCTTAAAATAAGCTACACTCATGTTCACAAGATTGAGGATATATGGGATGGATACAAAAATGATGAAGATGTAAGGAAGTTAGACTTCATTCGAATTACCTTAAACTTGTTGATATTTTTTAGTACATGCAAGAGGAAGATGATATTGTAGATCCTGCATATGAGGAGAATAAGATTACTGACTCTCCTCTTTCACCAATTCAATTGTCACAAAAGGAGATGATTTCCATAAGAGATAGGTTCCAACATTCTCTTGCTAACACTAATGTTTGGTTTAAAAATAAAGGAATAAATTTGATGTTTTTTAAACAAAAATGTAGAAGAAGAGAATGTGTTTGTGGATACTTAGTTTATTTTCTAATTTTTTCATTATATAGTTTGTAGTTTGTAAATGACATTTTACATGTTTTTTTGTAATATGCAATTACATGTAAAAACAACATAGTCCCAAATCAAGTTGGACTTTGTTTGTGAATAAGTCAAAGTAGTTGTAGATTTCCTATTTTTTATCGTAGCTTCTCTCTATAAATAAGAGGGGGCTCTTTTGTAATGATAATCTTTTAGCTATTGAAGTAAAACATTGCCAAATTGAGGAGCACATTGAAACTTTGTGTTCAAAGTGTAAATCATATTCAATCAATAGAAAGGAAGCAAGTTGGCATTCAATCTTTTTCTTGGATCAAGCTTGTGATGCATTGGAATTGTTCTCATCTTTTTTTATTGCACTCTCTTGTTTATTTGGTTGAATTGTGATGTGGAGTCAATTGTTCTAGAAGGTAATCTAAATATGATTTTGTAGTCTTTGAGTTGCAATATCATCTTTGGAATCATGTTAATGATTGGAAGGTAACTTGAAGACTTTTAGCTGCAAGTTATTGTCTATGATTGTCTAATCTTATCTTGGCATATGGTGGAGACTTTGGGTTGCATCATATTCCATAATTTTTTCTTTCAAATTGACATAAGAAGCAACAAAAGACTTTGTTCTTTTGTGGGTTTTCTTAGTGTTGATACTTGCTGGTATCATTTGAGTTACTCTTTCATTTAACTAAATTGGATATCAGTTATTATTGCTCAGATTAGTAGTTTGTGGTTCATTACATACTATAAGCATCACACGATTGTTATTGTAATTTTTTGAGAGAACATCTATTCTGAAATAAGAGAATTAGATTATATGGAAACACCCCATGGATAGTTTTAGTGTAAATAAGCTTAGTTAATTACTAGTTGATTATAGTTAGCAATAAGAAGGGAGCCTCCCTTTTCTGGGAGGAGAGACTTTATCTCATCATATTGTAGCTGATATAACCATTTTGTCATCAATTAGTTGATAACAAAATATTCATCCAATAGTTTTTTGGTGACTTTGCTGGGGATCTAAACACGCAACCAAGAGCCTCATGCATTTGGTTGAAGTACACCATCACCTTATTGTTTATAATTTCTTTTGTTGTTGTTGATCCATATTTCTTGTTAAGTTTGCACTCTGATAGAACAAAGTTATACACGTGGTAGAAAGGCTCAAGGACTCATTGATCCTACATTTGAATTATTGCAAAAGCATAACTTTGATCTTTTTCTGACACGTATAATAACACTTCTTCAACATACAAGGATTTTTCCTCCTACCAATGCAAGATCTCCTATACCAAGTGAAGCTTCCAGTGCTCATAGGGATATGTCTATCACACCACTTCAAAGGTTTTTTATTCCATCATTCAACCCAAGTAGAATGGTTGATCAAGGCCCATGGGGAAATGCTTTTGGACCATTGAATTTGGCACCACCATCACATGAACTTCCTCGTGGCTCTTGAAAGAACTTTCCCAAGTTCTACAAGGATTGAAAACAACATCCAAATGAGCACATTGTCGCATTTTATATTGAATGTGGAGTCCTTGGAGTAGAGCATGAAGATGTGTCTGTAAGGTTATTTATTGAAACACTCCAAGGAGTGGTTGATGATTGGTTTTATCATCTTAGCTAGAAGTATTACTATTTGTGCTACACTTCAAACCAAATTTGAAGAGAGGTTTAAACCAGTAGAAGGTTCTTATGCTTTACTGGCCCAACTCACCCAAATGAAAAGGAACCACATGAGCCCATGCACATGAGTTCATAGCCAAGTTCAATAATTTGAAAAGCAGAATCCTAACTGTTGCTCAACCCATAGCTGAAAACTTAAAGTGTTTCTTTATCAACACTCAATTGCTTGAGGTGAGTTTTCTTCTATAAAGAGCAACACCAATTGATCTTGTAGTTCCTCAAATTTGGATACTGAAGTAGAGGATGATCTAATCCTAGCAAGAAAAATAAGGAAAGATCCAAATAGGTCTAAATGGCAGTCTTCTTCGACCTGACTCTTTACTAACACCACAGGTCCTATGGTGCAAAAGATAGCTAATGAATTGCTAGCTCTCAAGAAGCAAATGTATCAAAGTTTTTCTATTCCCTCCTATAAGGAAATTCCAAGGAGGACATACCTAAATACTTCTAACTATACCAATAGTGTTGCAAGGAATCAAAACCAAAACAAACTTCCTCCACCACAAGGAAGGCTCGCGTTGGAGGTCCCACCTATAAATGCAACAGTTGGTTTTTATGAATCTAAACAACATGGTCTTACACAATCAAAATATGTCTCAAAAGATGGTGCTAATATCTTCATGGAGGAGGAAGCAAATATACTTGGTGAATCTAACATTGAGTTTCTAACATACAAAGAAGAGGTTGAACAAGAAGAGACTTATGGTGAGTCTTATGTTATTTTCACTCACTCTCAAAATGAGCTGAATCAACAGGAGGTTGATGAAACCAAGTCAAAAGATTACTTTCAGTGATCACAATTGCTAAGAGGGGAACCCCTTTACTAGTTCAACCAAAGGACATAGTGGGAAACAAACAGGTGATCCAACAATAGTGGGTTACACTTTTTGGCCAAACTTGACATTGAACTAAACTTTTTAACTAAATCTTCACTTTCAGGAACCTATAGTTGCTAAACCATGAGGAATTTGAAGATGATGAAAACTAGTGATTTGTGAATTTTTTTCCATAGATTCTAAACCTTTTTTTTAAATTTTTGGAATCAAATTGCATTTTTTTTCCATCTCATTCGATAACTAGTTCTTAATTGTAAACACCATTTTTAAAGAGTGATGTTTACTGTATAACACAACTTTTTTTATATGAAGGATAAAATTATTATTTTTTTGAATTTGGATTTGTAACTTACGATATCTAGCTCCTTCATTTAGCTTCATAGTGTTTTATTGAATATTTTTTTCTTAATTAAGTTTTGAAGTCAAACCAATTACAATTTAGACATAGGTTTACTTTATAACACAATTTTTTTTGTATGTATCAAAATTCAATTTTTTTTGGATCAAGGACATCAATACTAAGAGGATAGATATTTTTGAGATTTTTTTTTGGTACTATACTATTTTTTCACATGTGTAGAACAAAGAGCTTGATTTTTGGTGAAAAACCTACATTCACAAGCAATAAAAAATAAATATAATAGTCAAATTAAATAAATTTAAAATTATACTTTCTGGTAAGCTTGTAATAAGGACTACATATTTACAAAACATAAATTTTAAATGAATTCATTTGATCCCCAAAAAGGAAAATCAAAAGTGGTTTCTTATTAGCATTTTGATAGGGGTAGAGGAAAATCCATTATAGGTATGGTTTAAAACTAGTGGGGTTCTATCCAAGGGGGGTTGATCTAAGGGGGTTTGGTCAAACCCTCTTAAATTAAAATCCTTTAAATGGAACCTTTCAAGGCTTAAGTCATTATATTTTCTAAAAATGTGTGATTTCAACAAAAATCAGGATGTCCCAAAAAGTGTAACCCATTATTGTGGCAACACCCGATCCAGTAAGTACACCAAATCCTCATATTTTTTCATATGTATCTAGAACTAGTGTACCAAATCCAAAACCCCAAAGTGAAAATTCCTCATCTTATTTGGTGAACCCTTACCAAGATTTTGATATTATTGATCATGCTAAGAAGACCAAAATCCAAATGTTTGAGGTTGAGTATCTCCAAGATAATCCTGAACAACTTGATAAATTGGCTAGGTTTTTCAAAAGAAAAGTAGCTCATTCTAGTCAAGACTCTTCCTGATATACACTTGTTGATCCTAAACTAAGGCTTGCACAAAGTAACCTCGTTGCAACTCCTTTATCTACTCCTAGGAAATAGAAACTTTCTATGTTACGTTACTAGTCAATGGTCATAAGCTTAGTAACTACGTCATTGATTTAGGTGCTTTTGATGATATGATGCCACCCAAAGTAGCTAATTCTTTGGGATTAACTTTGACAAATAATTTTGGCCAGTGCTTTTCTATGGAAGCCAAGCAAGTGCCCCTCATAGGGAAAATCAAAGATGCTCCATTTTCCTTTGTTTCTTTCCCTGATAAGAAGATAAAGATGACAGTTCTTGTAGTTAATGTCCCAGCTTCATATGGGATATTGTTGGGATAATTTTTTTGCAAGGATTTTGGTGGTGAGACCAATATGGATTGGTCTGAAGTTAGAATACCTATTAAAGGTGTTATGTAGAAACTTCTTCCAAAAAGGGAAGCTATGTATACCTTGAAAAAATCTAAGGATCCAAAAGCTTAGATTCTCTTTGAGTCCTTTGGAATGGGCACCTATTTCTTGACAACTGATGAAGTTCCTGATTTGTCAGACAATGATTCAAGTGAAGATCAAGTAAAAGATGAATCATTCCCTTTGAATGAAGATATTCCAGATTTGAAACTATCAACATAGGAGGTTCAAATGACATTTACACTTTGGAATTTAATGGCAGTTGTTCTTCCACTGGATCTAGAGAAAGTCTAGTTCTCATATCCCTAGAAGGAAAGATCTTACCCTTTTCTTTCAAGTTAAAATTTGACAACACTAACAATATTTCTGAATATGAGGCCTTGTTGTGAGGAATAGATATTGCACAAAAGAAATGAATCAAGAATCTTCATGCACAAGGTGATGCTAAATTGGTTGTTTGTCAGGTGAGAAATTTATACCAAACAAAGAATGAAAGGCTAATAAAATCATGTTTGGGATTGCGTAGAATATTTTAATGCTTTTGACATATCCATAGTTCCAAGGGAATATAATGATAGGGAAGATTCTTTTGGTTATGTCAACCACTCTCATGATTCGTCATAAGGATTTCCAAGGAACTAAGTATGCCATTGAGTTGGTATTTCGACCCATGTCCTTGAAAATTCTATCCATTGGAAAATATTCAACGATGATAATCAAATTATCGCCTCTCTAGAAAAGGCATAAAATTTTAATGATGTATATTTTGAAGGAAGTGACTCTACTCCTCAAGAATCAATTACCGAAATAGACCAGGAAATTGGTGAGGAGATCTTACAATTGAAGGGGAATAAAATTCCCAAAGGATTGGTCTCCCTAGACAAAATTTTTGATAAGCATGATCACTATATCAAACGACAACAACAATCCAAATCAGATTCATCAACATAGGTTGAAAAAATCAATTTGGGAAGAAAAGGTGATCCCAAAATGGTGAATATTGGGAAATGTTGCTCGTTGGAGGAAAGTAAAAAGTTTGTAATACTTTTGTGGCAGTACATTGATGTTTTGGCCTATTCATATGATGACTTGAAGTCTTTTTGTCCAAAAGAAGTTCAACACAAGATTCCTCTCAACTTAGGTTCTTTACCTCATAAGCAAAAACAAAGGCATTACAACTCAAAAATCTTAGTTACCATTCTTGTTAAGATAAGATGATATAAAACTTGTAATCCTATGTCATTTGTATGTCTCCATGTTCCTTGGAATGTGTTCTAGGGGGCATGAGAGAAAAATATTAAATTTTGGCATGTTGTAATTATATTTTAAAGAGAGGATTTATTTTCGATGGTGGTTACACATCAACTATGGATAAGAAATCTTTCCTAGGTGACCAAAATGGAATATAAAAGGTTTTTGAGTGGGAATCCAATATTGGAGAATAAAAGGTGTTCATTGGTGTTCCATCGGGAAGTGGAAAGGTCACCCGAGCATCCGGAAAGGAAGGAGTTGGATAGGTTATAGGTTATGCACTCATGTTGGAGTCTTGAATATCCAATTTATATTTTATTATGTCTTTTGGTTGTCTAAGAAGATGGGCATGGGTTTATGTAGGTGGTTTTGTGCCTCTTTTTTTGGTTTACCATTCGTGGTTTTACCTCCCACAATTTCTATAAATTGGAGCCATGGGATGGTAGTTTCATATTGAGTTCTTGCAGGTAATAGGGTGTTGCTTGGTTGATTAGAGATCAATAGTGAAGTGTATAATTATTTACTCTCATTTGAAGATTAATAATATACTTTTCCTCTTTTCTTGGGTGGAGTTTTTTCCTAAAAGGGATTCTCCAAGTAAATCTAGTGTCTTATTTTTGGTTGATAATTTTCATATTGTGATGTTTGTTGCAATCACATGTTTATTTCTAATTTGGTAATCTAATTTTCAGATCTGAATTCACTTGCATAAGTTCATATTGTAGCTTTCCTTCACCTTTTTTTTCAACATTTGGTATCAAAGCTAACGGTTCTATTGAGAAGGAGGCTTCTTTCTCTTAAGTGTTTGAAGGTTTTTTGGCTGTAGAGGGAGTTTTTTTTTGGTGGTTTAATGCAGATTTATGAAGAGAATGTTTTCCATGGATTCTACCTCTTGCCAAGATATTGAGAAATTCAATGGTATAGACTATGAGACGTGGAAACTAAAGATGGAGGATCTCCTTGAAGAGAGAGATCAGTGGTTGCTAGTTTCACAAGAGACCAAACCAATTGCAATGTTTGATGAAGATTGGAAAAAGTTAGACAATAAGGCACAAGGATCTCAAATAGGGACTTTGTTTATGCTAAATACCTCTACTTTATGTAACGCTTCTAATGTAACTAGAACTGGAAATGCATGTATGTTGTGGTACCATAGCTTGGGTCACATTGGTGAAAAAGGTCTTAAGACCATTCTTAATAAAAAGTTGGTTGATAGTATTTCTGATTATTTTGTTGGAAAAAATGATTTTTGTGAGCATTGTGTGTTTAGTAAATAGAATAGATCTTCATTTCATAATGGAATTGATAAGGCAAATAGATTATTAGTGATCATTCATTTGGATGTATGTGGACCAGTGGATGTTGACTCTTTGGGTAAATCTCAGTATTATGTCTCTTTCCTTAATGATGTCTCAAGATACACATGGATTTATTTTATACGTTCTAAATCTAAAGTTTTCACTAAGTTTAAGGAATTTAAGGCCTTAGTTGAGAAGCAATCAAATTATAAGATAAAAGTGTTGAGATCTAACAATGGGGGTGAATATTGTTCCAGAGAGTTTGATGAGTTATGTAAGCATGCAGGTATTGTTTAGTAGAAGACTACTCCTTATACTCCCCAAAAAAATGGGATAGCAGAAAGAATGAACCAAACCTTGATGGAAAGAGCTAGGAGCATGTTGAGTGGTGCTAATATTGATAGATGCTTTTTGGCAGAAGTGGTTGGTGCTACTTATTATTTGACTAATATATCTCCTTGTTCAGCTCTTGTTGATAAAAATCCTTATGAAGTGTGGATAGGTAGAAAGACTTCTATTTTACACTTAAGGGTATTTGGTTGTGAGGCATTTTTTCATGTGCCTCAAGAGAAGTGATCTAAACTAGATCCAAAATCTTAGAAATGCATCTTCATTGGTTATGGTGAGAATGTTAAGGGTTATTAGCTTTGGAATCCTCTAACCCATAAAATGATCTTTTCTAGAGATGTGATTTTTAGGAGTTTAGAGCTTACTTAGGAGAACAACCAAGGGAAAAAGATAAGACAAAGATAGTGCTCTTTGAGACAAAGCTTAAGAAGCAAGAAGATGCACATGTAGAAGAACAATCAGATGGGTTTGAGGATGGAGAAGAAGAGGGTTTAGATAGTTCAAAGGATGTGTAGGATGAGCACACAAAAGAAGAGGAACAAGTAGATCCCATTACTCCTACCTTGAGGAGATCCATAAGGCAATGAAATCTAGTTGACAGTTATAGCCCATCCAAATTTTTTTGCCTATTTTCTTTGTTGAGTACTGACGATGAACCTAGATCCTACAAGGAGGCTCTCTCTTCAAAGGAAAGTGAGTTTTGGTTATAGGCCATGTAGGATGAGATGATGGCTTTGGATAGTTGTGATACCTGGGATCTTGTTAGTTTTCCTAAAGGAAGGAAGCCCATTAGATGCAAGTGAGTATTTAAAAATAAATTTGGAGTAGATGGTTGGTTAGAGTAGTACAAGGCTAGATTAGTGGCTAAGGGCTACTCCTAGAGAGAGGGAGTTGATTTTGGTGAAATTTTCTCTCATGTTGCTAAATTAACTTCTATTGGATTCCTATTATCTATTGTTTCTTATTTTGATTTTGAGATAGAGAAAATGGATGTTAAAACTGCTTTCATGCATGGGGATCTTGAGGAGGAAATTTATATGTGACAACCTGACGGAGTTGTGAAAGGAAAAGAACAATTGGTTTGTAAGTTGGAGAGATCTTTGTATGGTTTGAAACAATCACCCAGGATGTGGTAACAAAATTTTGATGCTTTTGCATTGAAGTTGGGTTTTCTTAGGAGCAAGGAGGATCATTGTGTGTACATTAAGGTTATTGATGATCAAATTCTAATTATTGCTTTGTATGTTGATGATATGTTTTTTTTTGGTAATAGCAAGGTGATGATTAGTGAGCTCAAGACATAGCTTTCAGGAACATTTTATATTAAGGACTTGGGGGCTACCAAATATATTCTTGGAATGGAAATCAGAAAAGATCAAGTTCATAGAAATCTTTGGTTAAGTCAGAGTAAGTATGTTGATACCATTTTGTAGAGGTTTAATGTGCATAACTGTAAGCCAGTTAGTATTCCATTTCTGGTTGGTTCTAAGTTGAGCTTAGATATGTGTCCTAATTCTTATGATGATGTTGAGGATATGTTTATGGTTCCTTATGCTAGTGTCTTTGGTAGTTTGATGTATGCAATGGTTTGCACTAGACCAGACATAGCCCAAAGCAGTGGGAGTTCTAAGCAGGTTTATGTCGAACCCTGGTAGAGAGCATTGGAATTTTGTTAAGAGGGTGTTTAGATATTTGTGAGGTACTTTTGATTACTATTTGGTTTATCATGGTACTAATGATGTGGAAAAGTCATTGGAAATAAAGGGATTTGTTGATGTAGATTGGGTAGGTGACTTGGATAGTCGAATGTGCATCAACGACTATGTGTTTACTTTGTTTGGAGGAGCAGTGAGTTGGATGAGTAAGAGGTAGCCCAAAGTTTCTTTTTCCACCACTAAAGTAGAGCATATGGATTCTCCACATGCCTCTAAGGAGGTGGTATGGTTATAGAGGCTTGGTAATGGAATTGGTTTTGATTGTAGGACAATGAGGATTGGATGTGACAGTTGGAGTGCTATTTGTTTAACCAAAAATCCTATGTATCATGTTAGGTTAAGGTGACATTAACCTTGTAATCATATGTCATTTGTATGTCTCCATATTCCTTGGAATGTGTTCTAGGGGACATGAGAGAAAAATATTAAATTTTGGCATGTTGTAATTATATTTTAAAGAGAGGATTTATTTTTGGTGATGGTTACACATCAAATATGGATAAGGAATATTTCCTAAGTGTCCAAAATGGAATATGAAAGGTTTTGGAGTGGGAATCCAAGATTGGAGAAGAAAATGTGTCCATTGGTGTTCCATCGAGAAGTGGAAAGGTCACCCAAGCATTCAGAAAGGAATGAGTTGGATAGGCTATGGGTTAGGCGCTCATGTTAGAGTCTTGAATATCCAATTAATATTTTATTATGTATTTTGGCTGTCCAAGAAGATGGGTGTGGATTTTTGCAGGTGGGTTTATGACTCTTGTTTTGGTTTACCATTCATGGTTTTTCCTTCCACAATTTGTCTAAATTGGAGCCATGGGAAGGTAGTTTCATATTGAGTTTTGCAGGTAACAAGGTGTTTCTAGGTTGATTAGAGATCAATAGTGAAGTGTACTATTGTGTACTCTCATTTGAAGATTAATAATATACTTGTCCTCTTTTCTCAGGTAGAGTTTTTTCCCAAAAGGGTTTCTCCACGTAAATATGATGTCTCATTTTTGGTTGTTGATTTTTACATTGTGATGTTTGCTGCAATCACATGTTTATTTCTGATTTGGTAATTTGATTTTTAGATCCGAATTCACTTGTATAAGTTCATATTGTAGCTTTCCTTCGCCTTTTTTTTCAACAATTATTGCCGAAATCCAAAAAATATTGAATGCTAGAATTATTTTCCTATCCATCATTCAACATGGCTAGCTAATATTATTCTGGTAAGAAAGAAGAATGGATAAATCCACATTTGTGTGGATTTTTGTAATTTGAATCAATTGTCACTAAAAGATAATTACCCACTACCAATAATGGATCAAGTTCTACAAACAATGATAGGTTCAGAAATGTTGTCTATGTTAGATGATTTCTCAAGATACAACCGAGTGGAAGTAAGTGAAGAGGATCAAAACAAAGCTGTCTTCACTACTCCATGGGGCACTTTTGCATATTGCAGAATTCCTTTTAGATTGATCAATACCGGTGCCACTTTTCAAAGGGCGATGGACCTGGCTTTCCGTGATGTAATGGGTAAGTTTATTGCAGTTTACCTTGACAATTTGAATATCTTTTCTAAAGATTGTCATGATCATTACCATCATTTATAGCAAGTGCTTGAAAGGTGTCACTAGCATGGCATCTCACTTAATCCCAAGAAATCCATTTTTGGGGTTGCTGAAGGCAAGCTTCTTAGGAACATAGTCTTTATGGAAGGGAGCAAGATTGATCACGAGTGATTCAAATCTATCCACAATCTTACCCTGCCTTCAAGTAAGACATCAATACATTCCTTCTTTGGGAAGGTAAGCTTCTTATGAAGATTTGTTCTAGATTTTGCAGAGAAGACTCATCATATTATGGATATGATGAAAGGAAAATCAATATTTTGTTGGAGTGTAGAAGGGAAAGATGATTTCTATGACATACAAGAGGCTATTGCTCATACTTCAATCTTAGTCTATCTAGGCTATACAAAAAACTTCATCATGTACAACTATGCCTCAGAGCATACTCTATCTGCCATCTTGGTGTAGAAAAATAATGAAGGGATTGAATCTCCAATTGCTTTCATGATTTTTCCTCTAAAGACTCATGATCTCAAGTATTCACTGCTGGAGAAGCATGCTTACATCATGGTAAAATTAGTTAAGCACTTTAGGTATTACATTCTCACATTAGTACCTAATACAACAATCAAGTCCATCTTGACTCAATAGGAATTTGGGAGTAAGACAGGTAATTGGATTGCTAAGATCCAATAGTATGACATGGATATTAAGCCCACCAAGAGAGTTTGTGGGAAGGGTAGATATGTCAGTTGATTGTTGACAACAAACTAGACGAGATATGTGAGGATGAAGAAGTGAATACTAAAGAACTTCCCACAGTATTGTTCATGAGCACGATGAATGAATGGTGTTCTAACATTGCACACTTCCTCACATATGGAGAGTGTCCTAAGAATTTATCATATAAATAAAAAAAAACAATCAAGCTCAAAGCCACAAACTTTGTTCTTTGGGACAACGATTTGTATAAGAGGAGCATTGAAGGAACTTTTCTACGATGTGTGGATAAAGCACAAGGATGCAAGTTGTTGGAATCTTTTCATAGTTTAGCATGTAGGGGAAATTTCTCGGCTCTAGTTACAACTCACAAAATTTTGAGAGCAAAGTACTACTGGTCCACACTTTTTTAGGATGCATATAGCTGGGTGCGTAATTGTGAATTGTGCCAACAGTTTATGGGGAAACTCAAGTTAGAAGCTCTACCCCTCAAGCCAGTGGTCATTGAATAACCCTTTCAGTACTAGGGTATTGATTTTATTGGTGTAGTGAATGGACAATCAAGTTCAGGACATAGTTATGTTGTCATAGCTACTGATTATTTTAGCAAGTGGGTGGAAGCCATTCTTGTAAAGCATGCTACTTTAGAAGTGGTAAGTAACTTCCACAAGGAAAACATTATCTCAAGGTTTGGTTTTCCTAACAAGATAGTAGCAGACAATGCTACTTGCTTCATATCTAATGAGATAATAGATTTTTTTTTAGTACAAAATCACTCTAGCTCACTCTTCTGACTATTACCCTCAAGGGAATGGTCAAGCCAAGTCAAGAAACAATAATTTGGTCACCATAATCAGAAATTTGGTCGATGAGAATCATATATCTTGGTATAAGGCATTGTATGATGTGTTGTGGGAAAATCATATCACTCCTAAATGGGCAATTGGCATGTCTTCATTTTAGCTCTTGTATGGTTTGAATGTCGAGATAACTATCACATTGGAGTTTCCTACTCTAAAGTTGGATAAGGAAATTGAAGATGAGACTTTTGACAGTTCCATTGAGAAGCATGTTATGTTTCTTTCTAAACTTGAGGAACAACACATAAAGGTGGTGGATCGCATTGCGGAACACCAAAGTTAAGTTAGGAAGCTCTTTGACAAGAAAGCAAAATCCTAATATTTCCAAGTTGGAGATCAAGTTTTGTTATAGGATAAGAGAAGAGAGCCAAAATGAATGCATGGAAATTTTGATTCTTTGTGGAGAGTTCCTTTCACAATTCAATGACTTTATGGTTAAAATAGTTTTCTTCTGGCATACCAAGATGGAACACCTTTTCTACTACCCCACAGTGGACAACATTTGAAGCTATTCAATCAGTGAAGCGATAGATAAGTTTGTACTTTTTGTATAGTTTTGTGTTTTTTCATTTTTTCACCTTGTTTTTATCACCTAAATTTATGGCCCAATGGATGGATGAAGGCACTTAAAGTTCTGGGATTCTTCTCCCTTTGATCATTTCAAAGGATGATCAAAGTAAGTTCTCCAATTAGAGCCAACTATTATCCTTAATTTCGCTTGCTTAATTCATGGGATAACCCATACAAAACTTGTTTATTTCGTAGCCCACATCCTCTAACCACGAATGTCGAGATAAAATTTGATTCATCTTGTGCATAGTCCAGCCCCTCAAAAAGATATTTTGATTGGGGTCATCTTTTCACCTTTTGGAAATTTTCAAAAGTTAGTTTTCAAGTGTTATTCATTTTTCTTTTACATGCAGTGTCGCTTAATTTTAGCATGACTGCATATTTTTGGTGGACTATATGTTTCAAGTAGTCGCAGAGAATTTCGCTGCAACTACACTCTTGCACTTGCACATTTTTCCATTAATTAATTTTTTAGGTTAGTTTATTTATGGTTTTAAACTTGTTTTATTTTCGTTTTACCTTGTTCTCTCAACTGTTTTGCGTCTCATGTTTCCTCTTTGCCCGTTGTAGTACTCGTGCCAAGTTTTCATGAAAATTTGATCAGGTTTTTCACTATTATTTAGGGTTTATAGGTATGTAAATTTTGTTTAGGTTTTCACATTGATTATTTATGCTTTATTTCACTATTCCAACTACTATTTTTGAAAGTGTTATTTAGGTTTTTGTTTTGTATTACCCTGTGTGGTTTTTTGATGCATTTTTTGTTTTCACTTTAGTCTTTCACCCGCGTATTGTTCTTAACCCAAGTGTTGTTTAGAGATAAATCTTTGAACATCATCTTACCAAACATCCTCCAAATATCATTTATCATTTGCAAGCCTTGTCTTCAGCTTATGCTGGGAATTTTCCCCACATAACACCGTTGTCGTTATATCATACTTGAAATGTGTTATGTGGAGGTTTTTCTCCAAACAACATCATCAATGCATTGATCTTTGTTTGGATTAAGGTGTCTCAACCTTAGAGTCCTAATATTGATTTAATTGATGTATTATTGTATTTATGTATTATTTAATTGCCTATGGTGTCACATCATAAATTGGGACCCACTAGCTAGGTGACATCCCTGTTGGAGGTGTCTGGATGACACATAATCATCCTAAGTGGACATAGGTGTCCCACTTCAGAATATTTCACTTATGATAGATTATATGATGTTGCATAAGGAATCTTGTTGCATGGAGAAAGTTGGCACCCAAGTTGGGTTATGATAGGCTGTAAGAGAATCAGGTATTCCTGGTTAGTTATGATAGATTCTCTTACAACTATAAGTGTTATCAATTATGACAGATTCTATGACAACTATAAGATATGTAAGGCATCTGTCACAACCTATTTTTAGCATATTTTGGGTGCCCAAGCTTGAGGAAGGAATACTTGCATGTTTAACAATCGTAAGGGGTATAAGGGAATATGTTACATGTGTCCAAATGCATGTCTATGGTGTGGGATATTGTGTCATGTGGATTTGGATTCCCCTCTCCTTCTAGTTGCTTCTTGAAGCTTTTATCTCTCTATAAATTGAGTGCCTTGCATTGTAGAATGTATAGTTTGTTTGTAGGTAACGAAGTGTTGTTGATATCACTCCAAAACAGGTATTTGTTTTGAAGCACTTGTAGAAGGCGGCTTTGTACTTGGGGTTGTATTGTAATTCCTTTTGAAGTAATACAATATTACTATGCTTTTAGAGGGTGGGGATTTATAGCCAAAATGGTTTTCCCCACATATATTTGGTGTCACTATTATATGTGTTTGTTGTTGTTATATTTATTTATTCTCTATGTGCTTCTCTTATTGTAACTGTATAAGGCATTAAAAGATTTTTTTTGTAACTCTCCCCTACTTAGATTAGTGTAGGAAGTTATTTCCACTCACCTGGATTCCTTTCAATCTTTGTGTTATGCGGGAAATTTTCCCTACACTACATCAACAATACACTACACCTAACATGTGTTATTCAAGGAAAATTCCCCAAACAACATCTTTGCACTACCTATACCTAACACATGTTGTGCAGAGAATTTTCTTTGCACAACAACTTAGTCATGCATGATTCCCATGCACTTCGAATAATTTTCTCTGAAGTGCATCAAGTCAACTTACCCCATGCACATGCACATCGAAGGATTTTCTCTGATTTGCACTTATTGTTTTTACCCTCATGTATTTTAGAGAATTTTCTCTGAAGTGCATGACCTTTGCATATAAAGTATGTAGGTCAGAGAATTTTCTCCAATTTGCATTAAAGCTGATGTGACCTACCCTAAGTGTAGTTGTATAATTTTTTTTGAATTACACCCAAAGTCATACTATCATGCAAAGGCAAAGAATTTTTCCACCTTTGCACTCAAAAGGAAATTCTCATGTAGGTCAGAGAATGTTTTTTGAGCTACATACCAAAACACTTCAAAGATTTAGAATTGTAGATTTTTTCCACATTTGCATGATACTTAAATTTTTTCTAACATTGGAGGATTTTGAAATTGATTTTTGCAGTCTCTTGGCAAATGACTGATCCATCTCCTAAGAAGAAGAATATGAAGTACAAGTACCAAGGAGTGATCCCGATGAATTCTATCGAGTCCAATGTAGACAACATTAGAGACACAAAGATTGGACATGTGGAAATGTTTGAATTCTTGGAAAGAGTGAAGAAGCAACCTGTTACCTCAAGCATGCAGTGTGTCCTTAATAGTAACATTTGTTTGGTTTCTTCCTTTCTTGTATCATCTCAAAATATGGAATTTGTGTTAGCAGTAGTTGGTAATTTCAATAAGGAGAGTAAGAGCATAATACATGTTGATGGGAACATGGTCATATGATTGGATGAGGAATTATTTGACAAGATTTTCATGTGCCTTGAAATTGATGATTATGTTAATATCACCATGGAGACAACACAATATTATTATGACAACAGTTCAGATAAGTGCAAGAAAAACATCAACACATGATGGATCAAAGCTTTCAGGCCTATAATTACAAGGTGACCAAAGAACATCTCCCAAAGTGAGTTCATCAAAGAGGTTGGTGATTTGATAACTCTTCTTAGCAGAGTTAAAGGACTTCCAAAATATATTACTTTTTAGGAATGGATGTAATTTGTAACCAAAAGATCTTTTGGGGAAAGAAAATTAGTGATTTAATTTGTAACCAACTCTCCAAAGTGTCAAACTCTTTGAGTTTTTATATGAATTCATATCCAGTATATGTTGCTACCTCCATGAGGAATTTTCCTGGTAGGCATTTCTACAGAAGGTGATAGAAGAAAGATTATGGCATATGAATACTATTCACAACTAACTTTGAAACAAAGCATCAAGCATTTTAGAAGAGTAAATGATGCCTTCTTTTATGTTTACATCTACATGTTTGATAAAGAGCTTGAAAATAAAATGGTTTTAGATGAAGCTTGGGAATTAGTGAGAAAGTTTGGTTGTATGTTTCTACAATTTCCTTCTTTCACCTATATTAGGGTTGGTTGTTTTGATGGATATCCATACATGCTACCAAGGTATCCAAGTGATAAAATTGTACTAATGGAGTTATGTAGGTAGATTATGGTTGTGCATAGAAAGCAAGCAAAATCTCATAAGGTTGGTTTCAAGTTTCCACTCACCATTGGTAGGTATTTGATAACTATAACTCCACAAGCCAAATCCATGGAAACTGAGATGCAATGGGTGACAATGAAGAATTATAAGAGAATGAATGAAATTGATTACCGAGGAATGAAGGATAAGCTTAAAAGAAGCTACACTCATGTTCACAGGATTGAGGATATATGAGCTGAATGCAGAAATGATGAAGATGTAAGGAAGTTAGAATTCAGTTGGCTTACCTTAGAACATATCAAAAACCTTGAACTTGTTGATATTCCTAAGGATATGGAGGAAGATGATATTGTAGATCCTGCATATGAGGAAAATAATATTGTTGACTCTCTTCTTCCACCAATTCAATGGTCACAAAAGGAAATGATTTCCATAAGAGAAAGGTTCCAACATACTCTTGTTAACACTAGTGTTTGGTTGGAAAAGAAAGGAATAAAGTTGAAGCTTTTTAGAGAAAAATGTAGAAGAAGAGAATGTGCTTGAAGACACTTATTTTATTTTCTAATTTTTTCATTATGTAGATGTAGACACTTAAAATTGTCCTGAGCTTATGATGCCATTTTTCTGATTAATTTCTCGTCTAGTTCTTCATCTAATCCTAATTCTTCATCTAACCATAATTCCTTGTCTAACCCTTAATCCAATTTCACCCTCTTTTCATGCACACATAATTAAATAATTTTTATTATTTAATTATACTAATACTTCCCATTTCATTAATTCATCTGATTAAATAATTATTACTTAATTATTTAATCATTAACATTGTCTTTGATTAAATAAATACTTTTATTTATTTAATCTCACTAATCTAATAATTAATTAAATAATTTAGATTTAATTAATTATCCATGGTTTTGAAAATAAATGATTTTTAATTTTCAAAAAATGAACTCTTACATTTCTCCATGATTTTCAAAAAATGAACTCTTATACACCTCCTCTAATTTCAAAATTTAAACTCTTCCAAATTGCCACTAATTTGGCTGATTTTCTCCCACCTACTAATTTTGCCTCCATTCCACAAATTTCTACAATCACATGGCACTAATTTCAAATTTGAGAATGAGCAAGTTTCCCATGAAATTTGTCTCATTCGATCTCAACCCTTCATTTCTCTACTCAATCTCGTCCGTCCATTTCACCATCTTCTCATCTATAAATTCAGGCTTTGAGCTCTTCATTTCTCTAACCACCATCATCTTCAACCTTTCACTGAAATTATCATCTTGAACTACCACAATCTTCAATATTTTTCTATCCCCACTTTCGTCTTAATCTTTTACTTTGTTCACTTTAAAAATGAGAGCAACAAATCTTAAATATTCAAAAGCGAAGGAGAGAAGAACAATGGAGATCAACCAATGTAAGTATATAGGTATAATTTGCTTTGTTTGTTTGCATTCAATTTCCTTTATGCTGATTTGTGCTTCATTGTTTTGGATTTGATTTTATAAGCTTAATTCTAATGGTTTTGTGGTTTCCTTCAAGGATTTAAGCTTCGCCAATCAAATTTTCAAATCTGTACAATTGGTGAACCTAACATGAAGAACATTTGTTTTTTCCTAACTTTCTTGTGTGCAAGTTTTTGGTGTTTATGTCTTGCAGATTATGGATACTTTCAAGAGGTGGTGAAAATAAAAATTTTAGAGGATTTTTGAGGACAAATAGACATCACCATTGTGTCTAGAAGCATCGTTTCATAAACTTTCATATATTATACTCTATATTTTGGTCAAAATTTGTGTTTTGAACTTAAAAAATGTGGTTTGCAGGAACTTTCTTTGTTAATCCATACATTGTACGGATCTGCACTTTTTGGTTGATTTTTCTATTGCTATATCTTTTAAAATATGTTAAGATGAATGTGGTTTCAGTTTCCGGTTAGAAAATCAATTTACAAAAATTGAATCAATTGTTGAGAGTGCTTACTTCTTTTTTTTTTCACAATTTATGAAATACTAACCTGTAGTAAAACTAGCATAATTTGCAAAGTACTCATGGGATTTTCAAGTTTTTGTGGGAATTAGAAATTTTCTTCTAATGTACATGTTGTGGATTAGACCATTTATTCATATCAAAAATTGAAAATCAGTTATAATCAGTTAAAATGAATGTTTCAATTTCAAACCTTGATTTTTGATAATTTCATAAAAGTTCATAAAATTTCCAAATGTTTTTTAATGGTGTGATTAATTTTTGATTTGAATATGGTTTTTGAGTTTTTTCACTAATCATTTTGTGCAGCACCTTTTCAAGAGCCAAAGGAAAAAAATTAAACTTCTAATGAAATTGGTTTTGTAGCACGTTGTCAAAGTCATTACTTAGACTACTAATCTAATTGTTGTAGGACGTTGTCAAATGATTATTATGAACTACTAATTAGTGTGTTGCAGGTTTGCATGTCAAAGAATTGAAATTGGAACTTGATGTTCATTTGTTGAAGACTAGAAATTCAAACTACTAACGGTGGTTTTACAAGGTTTCATTAATTAGATCTCTTTTTCAAGTGTCTGTTTGCACATAGATTAACTAGGGGGTTAATTAATCACTGTTTATTGTGCTTGTAAGGTGGTAGGTGTATGATCTCACCTTGTGCAAACTCGATGATCAAAATCTAGACCCATCTCTTTTATGTTCTTAACCCCTTAGAGGGCCTAGCTCTCGATTTGTGAGAGGGAATGACCCAAGCAGTACTTTCGTTTTGGTCTGCTATATAAATAATTGCGGTTTTGATGAAAGTCATCAATCACCTAGTGTAGATGTTCTATATCGATGAAAGTCTCTCTGAGTATACATGAGATGCGTAAAAATCCTTTCTAAGGACTGGGAGACGTCTTAAATGAGTGAACCGCCACATGTATAGACACCAGATTATCCCAAAACACTAACTAGAAACCACTTGTTGTATAAGCCAAAAACCTTTTTTTCTTTTTGGTGTAGGAGGTCAGACCTCTGAAGCCTCCCTACACATACTATTCATGGTGGAGAAAAAAATTCCCTCAGTTTATAAGATCTCCAAATCTTTGGGGTAAGAGATTTGGTGTGCCCGTGTCGTGGTGGGGGAGCCAATGTCACCAATATCTCTAGTTGTCTACCTTGTCCTAGTATATGGAGTAATTCAAGTAGGGACTCAACAAGTAGTATCCTCTTTCCAACCTAGATTGTGCATGCTTACGAGTGTTTTCAAATTTTTTGAGATTAGTGAAAATTTTTGGGCTAATCTAGGCCCCCATTCAGACTTTTACTCTGATTTTTTACTAGAGTCATCCAAAATATTTTGTCTACTGTGTTTTGTGTGTGTGTTCAAAACAAACATTTTCAATCTCAATCAAACATCACACCTGGAATCTATAACATTTCAACATTGAAAATCTCAAAAGCTTGTTCAAAAGGTCTAACAACATAAACATTTGAATGATCTTTTGCAAAACCAAAATCCCTAAGAGAAAGTCCATGTTGTACTTTTTCAAGCATAGACATCATAGTTCAAGGTTTACCAACAAATGCATATTGAAGAACTACCACAACCGAAACATATTGCTGAGAATTTTTTATCAATGCCCTTTAAGTTACAAACCAAACTTACATGTCCAAAATGAGCCTAGTATTTAAATCTCTTGGGGCATCGTTCTTCAGTTCTAATCCTTCAGTCCTTGCATATCTAGATCATTCCACCTAGTCCTTGCATATTTCGATAATTCTATTCAGTCATGTCCTTAGTCTTTGCATATCCATTGTTATTCAAACAAAACTTTTAACTTGCACTTAGGTTACTCTCCTTAGGTCTTGAATCAAACTTCGGCTATTGATCACTCTATCACTTAAGGTTCATCATCCTTGAGTTAGGGAATATATCATCATATTTGAGTAGGGAAATCTTCTTGGAATTCATCATCTCTTACTTTATCATACCCTCTCTTGACCACTTGTCCTTGTGTCTATCTATCATAGCACAGGTAAAGCCTTGCATCACAATTATCTTTATACCTAGAGTTTCCTTGAGTTCTTACATTTTTTTATCATATCAAGCTTGTCATCTATAGAGTCATACCATTCCATTCCCATATATCATCTTAGATTCATATCAGTTTGCATTGCATCCTAATCTTGAGTCTCATACATTGTCTAGTCCTAGGACAAAGATCAAAACAATCGCTTATGTCCCATAAAACAAGAATAAGAATGTTTCAAGAAGAAGGAAATCCTTGGGGAAACTATTTTGATGGGGAAGATCGCATTAGCATTGCAACTAGTGAAACAAAAGAAACTGATAATGAAGAAGTAACCCAATCTCATATAGAAGAAGCACTTCATGATCATAGATTCACTAAACTGCTTAAAGAGGTGGTCAAATGTAATAGACAATAATACTTCATGGCCCTTGTTGATGAAGGAATCAAAATACCTCCTAATTTTGACATGTCATTACTCATGATGAAGGAAAAACATGAATCTAATGAATCTAAGAATACCAAAACAAATAATGATGATAGAATAAAAGATCACAGACCCTTTTATTTACAACTTGGTTACAAGAGATCTTCAAAGACATCAAAACCTGCTCCTATAAATATTCCTATTTTTGATGACCTTAGATCATTGAGATAGGAATTGAATACTCTCAAAAACACTGAAACATCATCCCACAAGTTTTCCATTGAAGATATATGTCCTTATCCTTTCGATCCGAGTATACCAATGCCACCTTTTCTTAGTCATTGGGACATACTGTGACTTGATAAATATAGGGGAAAAGGAGATCCTAAAGATCACTTAAGAGATTTTGCATTGCTACCTTGGAATTTATAGTTGATGAGACATATCTTATGAGATTATCCCCTCACAGTCTAGGAGGAGAAGCTATGGAATTGTTTTCACGATTACCCCCAACCATCAATTTTTTTTCAAGAATTGGCTGATAATTTGTCTCACATTATAGTTACAACTGTGAACTTGAAGTGACCATGTCAAACATTTTTAACACCAAGGAAAAAGGAGAATATTTTTTGTCATTTTTACAAAGATGGAGACATTTGAGAAAACGAGTACCTTATAACATTCCAGACAAAAAATTGGTTACCTCTTTTGTCAAAATTTGAACAAGGAAATTGGAAAGGAAATTTGCCTCAAATGCTTGGATTCCTTTGATGAAGTCATAGAAATAGGATTTCGAATTGAACAAACTCTCATCGATGATGGAGCTATTAAACTTAATGACAAAGATCAAAAATAAAAAATCAGGCTCGAGCAACAAGACACCTTTTTGGATTAAGAACAAGAATGTAGTCAATGACGAAGTTGTTGATGCGAAAATGGCTAAAACATCATCACCTATCTACAACCTTAAAGGTTCATCTTTAGACAAATGAAAAGAAAAAAAAAGAAGCTTCCCTAAACGAAATTTTACACCATTTTGACAATCACTTGAATTGGTATTAAAAGAACTTGAAAATGTTCTTATAATGCTACCTGAGATGACAAAATATAATCCATAAGTCAAAACCCTATGGTGGAATGACGATCACTTTTGTGACTATCATAGACACAAAGGACATAAGACTAATAGTTGCAATAAAATTCGACATGTGATAAAGACCTTATTGATGACAGTAAGATAATAGTTGATGTAAACACTCCTTCTGGTAACTTTGATCATGAGATGTTTAAAAATACTTTCACTAAGCATGACAAGGATAAAGGAAAGGCCCCTAAATTTGGTGATGGTGTAAACTATACTGCTGCTAAGTATGACTATGTCATAAATAACATCAGTGAGGTTGATAATCATGTGAACACTTTCATTATAAAAGGAAAATAACCTGATTGCAATGTTACTACTCGTAGAGGCACAATTACCCTTAGAGGTCCTAATTCAAAACCCCCTGCACCAACTTCGTGATACAACCTCATAAAGCATCTAGGTAAAACACCCACACAAATTTCCATAGTTGAGCTGCTATTCCTATCTCCTGAGCATAAATCTATCCTAGATAAAGCACTTGCTACTGCTACAATTCCTACAAACTTGTATGTAGATCAATTCCAAGCTATGGTGGGACACATCACCTCTCCTCACACACTCAATTTTACTGAGAATGATGATTTTTCCATCCAACAACCACATAATGTATCTCTACACATTGAAGTCCTTGTCCATAAAGTCAAGATCAAGCAAGACTTGATAGATGGAGGAACATGTCTTAATATTTGTACTCATAAATTGATCACAAAATTAGGGTTCTCTGAAAATGTAGTTGATCTAAAGAAAAAGATTAACATAAAGGCATATGATGAAGAGGAACACTCATCTAAAGGATCAGTAACTTTACCAATCAAGGTTGGGCCTATGATAAAGGATGTGGTTTTCCAAGTCCTTGATCTCCCTCTAACCTATAACATCCTCCTTGGAAGACCATGAATTCATGCAATGCAAGTGGTACCTTCTACATAACATCAGTGCATTAAATTCCCACACAATGGTGTCAAAATCACAATACTAGGAGATCCAAACCCTTTCATGTATTGCAATAATCTAGTCCCTAAAACTGAAATCATAATCCCTAGCAATCATGAATCACTTTCTTCTCAAGCATATGTTGATCTTGAGTCCTTAAAAGAATCCACCTAAAAATCCAATGAAGTTAAGATCAAAATACAAGTGAAAGAAAAAGGAGTAGGAGAATATACCCTGAATCATGCTCTTTGCATTGGAAAGCTACCTTTATCTCCCCACACCTATGGCAAACCACAAATTCCTAAGGCCACATTAGATACCAATACTACATTGGTTTGTAAATAAACTACTTTCAAAAAATGGGGACCCCTTTATGGTGAAGTGGAAGAAGTTGATCCCCCTAAGATGGTTGTACAAATATAAGGATATAGAAAAAGAAGAAACTGAAAAACTAGAGATAAAGATACCTATTGAACAATACAAAAAAATATTTGATCTTATGAAACAAATAGAATATGATGGTAAATGTCCTCCAAGTTTACATAAACAAGGTATCTTGGAACCAATACAACCTACTCGTATGCAAAAAGTCCCTAGTTTAGGATATGACACGTAGAAAGATAAGACCTTGGGTACTGTGTGTACTTCAAGTAAGGAAGTAGAGTCCTCTCATGCTACATAGATAGATGAGGAAACTGCCATCGATGAATTCATTGAAATCTATGACTATGATAGTGTATTTACCCTTGAAACCGATCATAACACTTGTACTCTTGAATCCATTCAAAATCTTGACTCAAATCATGATGCTTTACCCTTGGTTCACCCCAACTCATTGATTGGGATCAAAAGGGACTGCCATAGCTAGATGTGTTTCAAAATGATGAAACAATCATAAAATTTCTAGGATCATGATAGGACACACCTCTTGGGGATCATAAATAAGGTTTCATCATAGAACTCAACAATGTGGCTTACTGTGGAGAAGGTGTCAAACCTTTCAGTCACAAAATTATTAAAAATATAAATAGGTCTTCTAGTGAAAACCGCTTTGCGGTGCTATTAGACCCAAAAAAGTAAAAATAAAGGACGTATTAGAGGATGTAAACCTCTTTGAGGCTTCTAAGGATTGAAGGCTTGACACACTTCCCCTAGCACCATATCATGAAAAATCATCTATGTTGGTGGAGAAGATAATACCAACAAATCTGAGCATAAAAGAAAAACCAAGGATAATTCATCTAGTACAATCATTAACTCCTGAAGAGATAATAGAGCATATATAGTTTTACAAGGAAATACAAGTCAACTTTGCATGGTCCTATGCAGAAATGTCAAGACTTGATCCAGATTTAGTAATGTATCACTTTTCTTTGCCACCAGGAGAAAAACATGTTAAGAAAAAGTTGAGAAAAATGCACTCCCATGTCGCTCTATTGGTAAAAGTTGAATTACATAAGTTGCTAGATGTGGGATTTATAAGACTTGTTGACTATTCTGAGTGGATTTCAAAATTAGTACCAATTTCAAAACCTGATGAGAGTGTTTGTGTTTGCACAAATTTCAGATATTTTAAAAAAGCTTGTCCTAAGAATGACTTCCCACTTCCAAACATTGACATGATAGTGGATTTGATAGTAGGGCACAAAATTTTATCCCTCATGGATGGTTTCTCAGGATACAATCAAATTAAAATTGTTCCTAAAGATCAAATTAAGACAATATTCACTTGTCCTTTGGGAACCTTCTATTGGAATGTCATGCCCTTCGGGTTAAAGAATGTCGAAGCTACATACCAACATGTAGTGACCACTATCTTTCATGACATGATCCATACCTATTTGGAAGACTATGTAGATGATTTTTTGGGAAAACCCTACACCATAGATGGGCATCTAGAGATCATGGAAAAAAAATTCACAAGATTAGAACAATACAAGGTCCAGTTGAATCCAAAGAAATGTGTCTTTAGGGTAACCTCTAGGAAACTCCTTGGATACGTTGTCTCATCTAAAGGAATTGAAGTTGATCTTGCAAAAGTAAAAGCTATACCTGAAATGCCTCCACCTAAGAATATCAGTTAGATTCAATCATTTCAAGGAAAACTTTAGTCTATCCGTCATTTTATAGCACAACTTGCAGATAAATTTCAACCATTTCAACACCTGTTATGCAAGAATTTTCCATTCATATGGCATGACAAGTGTGAACAAGCTTTTGAGAAAATCAAAGAATGTTTGATAACACCACCAATATTAGTACCTCCTATAGATGACAAGCCTTTACTCCTTTATATATCCACAACCACCATAACATTGGGGGCACGTTTGGGACAACATGACTGTGAAGGAAAGGAATGTGCAATCTATTACATCAGTCGTACTCTAGTGGGATATGAGCTCAATTATAGTCCTATCAAAAGAGTGTTCCTTGTTGTAGTTTTTTCCTCATAGAAGCTACTGCATTACATGCTTACACACTAGACAAAGCTCATCACAAAAATTGATCCTCTTAAGTACCTTCTAAACAAAGCAACAGTCATAGGATGATTGGCTAAATGGGTTATGATTCTTAGTGAGTTTGATATTGAGTACATGGAAAGAAAAGAAATCAAAGGAAAAGCTACAATGGATCAACTTGTCGATGCTCCTGTGACAGACTACCATCCTCTTATTATAGAGTTTCCTGATGAATCAATCTTCAACATGGAATCTACACATCTTTTGACTTTATATTTTGATGGCTTCTTCAAACAAAGTGGTTCTGGCGTTGGCATTCTCTTTATCACACTGCAAGGGGATTATATACCTAAATCTTATAAGATGCAATTTCCATGTACCATATTGTAGAATACAAGGCATTTATTTTTTGGCTTTGTATGGCTATGCAATGGAAAATACTAGAGTTGCGTGTCCTTGGTGACTCTCAGCTAGTGATCAGACAAGTTAATGATGACTATAAAATAAAAGATGAAAAATTGATGTATTACAAAAGAATGGTGGATGATCTCAAGGCCTATTTCACATCAATTTATTTTGAGCAAATCCCCCAAGATAGTAACAAAGTTGTTGATGCAATGGAAACAATTGGTTCAATTGCGGAAATTCCAAGAAATTGCCTACTATGAGTTTGTGGTAGAGCCTCTTTTGGAACCTTCTTACAATGTATCACAATCTAAAATGATTTGTCCTATTGTTGGTCCTAATTCTTAATGGTATGGGGATATTTATACCTATCTCTGTGATAACATCTTTCCATCAAACCTATCCAATAAATCTCATAAAACCTTTATTCATCAAGCCTCTTGTTATGTAATCTTAGTCGATACCATATATCGCCGAGGTCTCTATGTTATTTTACTTCGATGTCTTGAGCATGACGAGGTCAAAATTGCTTTACGAGAAATACATGAAGGTATATGTGGGGCACATTCTAGCAGTCCTACCTTAGCCAAGAAACTCTTGCGTATGGGTTATTATTGGCCTTCAATGGAAAAGGATTCTTATCAGTTTGTTAAAAAATGCAAGCAGTGTCAAAAACATGTAGACTTGATACATGCTCTTGTACAAGAATTACAACCGCTTGCTACACCGTGGCCCTTTTATTAGTGGGAACTCAATCTTGTGGGAAAGATCCATGCACCTTCATCCAATGGTCATAAGTTCATTCTCATTGCTACATAATACTTCATGAAATGGATTGAAGCTATTCCCCTCACCCACATCACTACAAAACAAATAGCCACTTTCATATTAAACTATATCATCTGTCGTTATAGTGTTCCTTTATCCATTATCATAGATAACGGTCATCCATTCAAAAATCAGGATGTCTGTGAACTCTCTGAGAAATTCCATATACATCATTTTTCTACACCTTACTACCCTCAAGGTAATGGCTAGGTTGAGGCCTCTAACACGACCATTCTCAAAATTCTTAAAAAGATGATCAATGAAGCTAGTTGAGATTAACATGTTCAACTGAATCCTGCCTTGTGGGCTTATCGCATATGTGTTTGCACTCCCACATGCACTACCCCATATGCTCTTGTCTATGGATATGAAGCCATCTTGCTCATTAAGGTTGAGTTGAATTATTTGTGGGTCTCCTTGCGCAATCAAATTAGTGATGAAGACTACCAAGTTTCCCATTTGTAAGAATTGGAACTATTGGATGAGTGAAGAAAAATTGCTTTCAATTATCTTAGAGCATACCATCAGCGGATGTGTTGAAGTTATAAGTTCCATAAAGTGAAACCATGTACATTCGAGATTAGGGATCTTATCCTTTTTGAAAATCCTTGCAATTAGCAAGATAGAGAAAAGAAGGGTAAATTTGAGCCCAACTGGTTGGGTCCATACATTATCATTGTTGTGTATGGATCAGGGGCATACCAGTTATCTACTCTAGAAGGTGAATTGCTCAGTGATCCCATCAACAGTATGTAGAGAGTACACTCTTTTAAGGTCTTGAAAAAATACAAAAAAGTAGAAAAACGTCCTAAAAAATACAAAAAAGTGGATAAAGGTCTTGAAAAAATACCAAAAAAAAAATTCAAAGAAGTAAAGAGAAATCAATTCATTCAATGGTGAAAACCACTTCGGTGGTGCCTTGAGCAAGTGCTATGGTGAAAATCGAGAGATCAATTCCATGTGTAGAGGCTTCACTCTTCTTTCCTTTAGAGATCCACTTGATCTTTCCATCCCTTTTCCATTCACCCTCCACTTCATAATAATCTTTTCACACTCACCATGGCTTGCAAATTGTTTGTCATTCCCCTTGCTTGCTCGCTTCTCCATGCATACTAAGTTGGTCCTATCCCTCACTCGGGAATTTCCTTGACCAAAGCTATGGGTTTGGATACTTAGCATCTCACGGTTAGAGGGACTATCCTCTCTGTCTGTCTACTCGCTCACAATCGATCTCATTTCATCGTAAAACTTCCAAAAAAATCCAAAAAAATCAAATATTCTCAAAAAATCCCAAAAAAATTCAAATATTCCAAAATTCCCCTAAAAATTAAATATTCCAAAAATCCTTAAAAAAATTCAAAACATCTCAAAAAATCCCCAAAAAATCAAATATTCCAAAAATCCCCAAAAAATTGAGTAACTTCAAAAATCCCAAAACAATGATACTTTTAGATCGCCACACAACTTTGAACTTCAACAAAATCAAAACACGCCAAGATTAACAATCAAGCAAACATTGCAACATACCTATCAATCCATCTTTCAAATCCAACCAAATGCATAAATTATGACAAGAATTAGTTCTACATTGAAGCATGACACCTATTTGTTTGTTGGTCTTTGATTGTTTTATGATTTTATCTTTGGTGGTATGTCTTTTAGCTTCTCGAGGATGTCTTGGAATAGAGAGGCGAGGATGGGGCATGTTCACTTATTTGTTGTTTTTGGATTGTTCCTTATTCACAGGATGACTCATCTTAAGACATGGTTGTCTAAAATTAGCGAGGACGTATGAGTCTAGTGTGGATCAAAGCATTCCTTGTATGGTAGTGTCTTCCATGCAATAAGTATTTAGGTAATCTAATGTCCTTATACCTAGATTCTTATACTTCATTGCTAAATCAAAACACAAACAATATTTAGGTCATCTAGACATTCATGTTATCTAGACTCTTATACTAATTTGCAACATAAAAGCTCTATGATGATAAAGCACTATGTAAGGCACATGAATTTTCATCACCTTTATTTCCTTCATATCCCTTTTCATCTGTCATTTCCTCCATCATCCATTTCCTTCATCATTTCATTTTTCTTCACGCTCCTTATCTCAAGGATCAATTAATCACTTTATCCAATTGATACCTATCTTTTAATACAAGTATCAAATCAATTAACTCATTTTTTTAGCATGGGACTCCAATGCTCCCTGATCACTCAATCTATTGATCAATCATTGTTTTGTGCTAGCATCAATCTCAATCAACTTAACCAGCTTATCAACCTGGCTATACTGAGCATTTCCACCAATTGTTTAGTTACGCCTATTAGTTGTGCATTTTCATCAAATGTACATCTTCGCTCATCAATTGTGCATTTTCATCAAATGTTCATCTTCGCTTAATCTCTCGCGTAATATCAATTATCAAATCTTCTCCCCATGATCTATCGAGAGATTAATCTTATCACAACATGTTTGATCAATCTCTTGAGGGGGCATATCATCCTTATCATCATCCTTACTAGGATATCCTTGGGGCATGTATCAGTTAATTATTATTTTTCTTTGAAACAACGCGATAGGTTACATTGTCTCAAAGAAGGGGAAAATGTAGACACTTAAAATTGTCTTGAGCTTATGATGCCATTTTTTATGATTAATTTCTCATCTAATTCTTTATCTAAATCTAATTCTTTGTCTAACCATAATTCCTCGTCTAACACTTAATCCAATTTCACCCTCTTTTTACACACACATAATTACTATTTCCCATTTCATTAATCCATCCGATTAAATAATTATTACTTAATTATTGACATTGTCTTTTATTAAATAAATAGTTCTATTTATTTAATCTCACTAATCTAGTAGTTAATTAAATTATTTAAATTTAATTAATTATCCATGGTTTGAAAATAAATGATTTTTAATTTTCAAAAAATGAACTCTTACATTTCTCCATGATTTTTGAAAAATGAACTCTTACACACCACTAATTTCAACATTTAAACTCTTCCAAATTGCCACTAATTTGGCTGATTTTCTCCCACCTACTAATTTTGCTTCCATTCCACAAATTTCTCCAATTGCGTGGCACTAATTTTGAATTTGAGAATGAGAAAGTTTCCCATGAAATTTGTCTCATTTGATCTCAACCCTTCATTTCTTTACTCAATCTCGTTCATCCATTTCACCATATTCTCATCTATAAATTCGGGCTTTGAGCTTTTCATTTTTTATCCACCATCATCTTTAACCTTTTGCTGAAATTATCATCTTGAACCACCACCATCATCAATCTTTCGCTTCCCCAACTGTCATCTTAAGCTTTTACTTTTTGCACTTTAGAACTGAGAGCAACATATCTTAAATATTCAAAAGCAAAGGAGAGAAGAACAATGGACATTGACCAATGAAGGTATAAAGGTATAATTTTCTTTGTTTGTTTGCATTCAATTTCTTTTATGCTTATTTGTGCTTCATTGTTTTGTATTTGATTTTATAAGCTTAATTCTAATGGTTTGGTGGTTGCCTTCAAGGATTTAAGCTTCACCAATCAAATTTTCAGATCCGTATAGTAGTTTGTAGTTTTTAAATGATATTTTACATGTCTTTTTTCAATATGTAATTACATGTAAAAATAACACGGCCCCAAATCAAATTGTACTCTATTTGTGAATAAGTCAAATTAGTTGGAGATTTCCTATTTTTTCTTGTAGCTTCTCTCTATAAATAAGAGGGGGCTCTTTTGTAATGATCATCTTTTATCTATTGAAGTGAAATGTTTCCAAATTGAGGAGTGCATTAAAACTTTGTGTTCAAAGTGTAAATCATATTTAATCAATATAAAGAAAGCAAGTTAGCATTCAATCTTTGTCTTGGATGAAGCTTGTGATGCATTAGAATTGTTCTTAAGTATTTTATATTGCATTCTCTTGTGTATTTGGTTGAATCATGGCATGAAATCAAGTGTTCTAGAAGGTACTTTGAATTTGATTTTGTAGTCTTTGAGCTGTGATATCATCTGTGGAATTGTGTTCATGTTTGTGATTGGAAGGTAACTTGAAGACTTTGAGCTACAATTTACTGTCTATGATTGTTTGATCTTATCTTAGCATATATGGTGGATACTTTGGCCTACATCATATTCCATACTTATTCCTTTCAAATTGACATAAAAAGCAACAAAAGATTGTGCTTTTGTGGGTTTTCTTGGTGGTAACACTTGTTGGTATATTTCAGTTACTCTTTCATTTAGCTAAATTGGATATTGGTTATTAATGCTCCCATTAGTATTTTTTGGTTCATTATATACTGTAAGCATCATGTGATTGTTATTATAAGTTTATGAGAGAACATCTATTCTGAAATAAGAGAATTAGATGATATGGAAACACCCCATGCATAGTTTTAGTGTAAATAAGCTTAGTTAATTACTAGTTGATTATAGTTAGAAATAAGAAGGGAGCCTCCCCTTTTTGAGAGGGGACATTTTATCTCATCATACTATGGCATATATAGCCATTTTTTCATTTGTTAGTTGATAACAAAATATTCACCAAACAAAGGCTAAATTTATGAGCCTACTTCAACACATGCATTAAGTGAAGGAAGATCACATGAAAAAGTTCATTCTTGGATTGAACAAGAGTTTTATGTATGCAACTAAGGTCACATGGACTAAAAAGATAATTCAAGTAGTAAAGGAAGCCACCATTCCAAAAGAAAAATGAATAAATAAGTAGGAAGCAAGACATAAATCATCAACCTTCTCCCATGTTGACAAAAAGGATAATAAAAAATCTTACGAGTGGAAAAGACCCCTAGAAATTTAAAATCCAAGGTGAGAAAATAACTTTTAGGGAAACACCATCAAAGAGTGGCGAGGAAAGGTGGAATTTTTTTTCTAAACCTATGGCCCCATCAGACTTCTAAGAACCAAGAAATAAGAAGGATGGGTCCCAAAATAGGATAATGGATTTGTGGAGGTGAGAACTTTAGGAGAGAATTTCCTAATAATGTAGAGAAAAACACCAAGTCACTAGCGAAGATCTATACAATCATGGAAAAGCAAGAAGACAACAACAAAGCTTCTCTTATAAAACTTCAAGGTAATTTTCATGGACAACCCTTACTATTTTGTATTATTTAGGAGCAATTGATAGTTTTATATCTCCTAATGTATTAAGTAGATGCAATATTAGAACTAAAAATCTAAGTTGAGAAGAGATGGAGGTAGAGTTTTGGTTTGGTAAGACTTAAAAGATATTTTTTTTTCTAAGGGACATAAACATTGACCTTGGAAGTACAAGGACCAAGGTAAACTTACAAGGATAGGATTATACAATATGATTCTAGGAATGGACTAGTTTAGAAAGAAGTGGAAAACTTGTGTTTTTCATAATAAATGGATTGAATAGATGGATGACCAAGGGAGACTAGTGGTGCTTCAAGGTGTTCCAAGTCCAATAATGATGTAAACAATATCTACCATGCAAGATAAATTACTTGTGATGAAGGGGTGTAAAGTCCTCTATATTAAGATAGAGAAATGGGTGAAGATCCAACTCCAGTCATTATTGACAACCTATTATTTCAAGAATTCCAAGACATATTTATTGAAGAACTACTAGGATTTCCCCCTAAGTGTTAGTTTTACTTCTCCATTTATTTGGTTCTAAGAGTTGATCCTATATCAAACGCCTTGTATTGGATGAATATAGTTGATTTGAAGGAACTCCAAAAGTAGTTGCAAGAATTGATGGACAAAGGAATAATATGACTTAGTGTATCACCATGCAGATCTCATGTTGGATACTATGATTATGTATATATTATCCAATTTTGACCAAGTTGACCATTTAAAATAGATTCCATCTTCCTAGAATTGATGACATCTTTGATAAAATGAAGGGAGTCACCATCTTCTCCAAAATTGACCTAAGGTTTGGATACAATTAATTAAGGATTAAGGAGGAAGATATTCCTAAGACCGCCTTCAAGACTATGTATGTTTTGGACTAATTTCCAACATATCCCTTTGAATTCATGACATGGACTAATTGCCTCCTGTGGATCCATTTATCTCTAGCATTTGTATCGAGAGTTAACAGGTTGATATTTTGGCACAACAAAAAACATATTCCAACAAATGGTATCAGATCCATGGTCATGAGTTTGAATCTCCTCAAGTGATGTTGAGGGGGGATTGTTGGACTAATTGCCAGTATGTCCCTTCAAATTCATGACATGGACTAACCACCTATTGTGGATCCATTTAACTCTGGTATTTGTATCGAGTGTTAAAAAGTTGATGTTTTCGCACAACAACAAACATATTCCAACAATATGGTCATTATGATTTTCTACTGGTACCATTCAACTTAAATTCTCCTATATTTATAAGTCTCATGAATCATTTTTCCACAATGTCTTAGATAAATTTGTGCTCATATTTTTGGATGATATGCTAGTATACTCCAAAAATTTAATGGAAAATGAATAACACCTAATTATTATGCTACAAAGGGTATGAGAGCACAAGCTTTATGGGAAGTTGGAACAAATTATGTTTCTTTCAACCCAAAATACAATATTTAGGGAACATTATATCCTTAAAAGGAATTTATGTTGACCCATTCAAAAGCTAAGCTATTGTTGAGTGGCCTACCCTAAAAATGTGTCATAGGTAAGGAACTTTATGGGTTTGATGAGGTATTATAAAAGGTTCATGAAGGAATTCTCCAAGGAAGTCAACCCCATAACCTTCTTGCAATGAAAAGGAAAAGGTTTCAACTACATATAGAAGTTTGAAATGGTATTTCAATAGTTACAACAAGACCTTACTACCACCCCTATTTTGCAAGTACCTAACCCCAAAAAAAAGTTTTTAGTATGGACCAATGCCTCCTTGGATGGTTTGAGAGGTTTTTTAATGTAGGATGGTTGTCTAGTTTCCTATAAGTCTTGAAAGTTAAAGGATCATGAACTCAATTATCCCACTCATGACCTATAATTGGCTACAATTGTGCATGTCTTGAAAATTTGGAGGCACTATTTAATGGGAATGCCATTCAAACTGAATATAAATCACAAGGAACTCTAGTATTTATTTACACAACATAACATAAATTCTTGCCAAAGTATATAGATGGAGTTCTTAAGTAGTTATGTTTCAACATCTCTTGTGTAAAAGGGAAGGAAAATGAAGTAGTTGATGTGTTGAGTCACAAAGATAGTTTGGATACCATCTATCAATTAAGAATCAACTTATTAGAAACTACTAAGAAAACACAAGAAATATATTTCTTTTTCATGAAAATGAATTTAGAATTGGGGCAAGAGATGAACCTAACGGAATATCTCTTAGGAGATGAAAAAATAATCTAATATCAAGGGCTAATTTTAGTACTCTGTAATGTCCCTAACATATAATTTCAACATAGAGACCGATTTACAGATTGAATTCAATGAATAATAACATATGAACACATAGATCTCTTTGGTATAATGATAAACTTCAAAATTTTATACATATATGATATATCAATTACAACTCACTAAGACTGATCTGGAATGATATACAATGTTGTTATAGATCAACAATAATATTATTAACTTCATTACAAATTATTTGAATCTCAAATGCAATCCCTGAAATGAGAATGCCCTCAAGAACCAAAGGGGTTTCATCCTTTGATCCTAGTTATTGTTGGGTTTTTTTCCAATGACCACAAGCTCCTATGGGTTTTCATCCATAGAAGGGTTTAGAACACAAGTGTTCCAAAATATAGACAATTGACATAATAATTTGATACCTATTACATGGATTCACTCCTTACATTTATATGCTAACAATTTCCCTTAAGGAATCGGTAGGCCTTGAGCCAAAAATGGCACTAAAGCCCAAAATTTGAATTTCACATGCTACACTAGGTCAGCCTTAAGGCCAAAGTAGATTCTTTCAGAGTGAGTGTGCCACCATGTGGACCTATCCACATGATATTTTGGCCACTTCCTTCTTCCTGAAACTTTGCAATTGATGTCACATGATTAGAAGGTGTCTTATCCTTTAAGCTTGTTGAAGTTGGTGTCGATTGCTTGGCATAGTCATCTTTCGATAGCAATATCTTTTTGGTACCCACTGTATTCCTCTTAAGATTTGGATATGATGTGCAAGTGTCATCATAGATTCCATGTTCCAAACCACAAGCCACAATGTTCCCCTATGAAGGAATGCGAAGGGATTCCCAAAATTGATCCTGCTTCAATATAGTGAACCTAGACTATCGATCTTTTGATGGCGACATCTTCCTTGTATATGACCCTTTTTCCTTGAGCTCTAGATATGATGTGCGATCATTATTGAAAATACTAAGTTCCAAACCACAAGCCAAGAGAGTTTCTTGTGATGAAGTGCAGTAGGATTCTTAGATTCTACTCTACAACTGTCTTTCTAGAAAAAGGGACATGATAAATCCCCCCTTCCCAAAATTGCTTGTCCTCAAGCAATACAAATTTGGATGCTCTAAAATGTCAAGCCCTTCCCAGGTAGTATCTTCAATTGGAAAATTCCTCTGGAATGGACAAGATACTTAATTATATTATGATTCCTTAGATTTTTGACCCTAGTATCAACCACAACTTCTGGAATGAGGACGAGTTTCCCTTCATCATCTAGCAAGGGTAACTAAACAATAGGAGTTATATGTGATCCTAAAGCCTTCTTTAGACATGAAACATGGAACACATTGTGGATTTTTTCGTATACCTGGAGTTCCACTTCATAAGCAACTTCCCAAACCTTCTAGATTACCTTGTATGGTCCATAGAACTTAGGCTTGAGTTTTTCTACCCCTTCTTTCTTGACAAAAGACTGTTTATAGGGATGTAACCTTATGAACACCATATCTCCCACCTCCAATGATATTTTTGTGTGCTTCCTATTCTCATACACATTTTTTTGATTTTGGGCTATTTGCAAATGACCCTTGAGAGTTCTCAAAATATCTTCACTTTGATTTACCAAATCACTTGTTGTTGGAACTATATTGTCTATGAGGACTAATTCTGCAAAGGTTAGTGCATCATATCCATAAAGTTCCTTGAATGGAGACATGTTGATGGACATGTGATGAGTTGTGTTGTAACAACATTCTCCCAAATGTAGTCATTTGATCCAAGCTACCTATTGATTGGTGGCATAATTCTGCAGGTATCCTTCTAGCCTCTTGTTTATAGTTTCAATTTATCCATTAGTTTGTGGATGATAGTGTTATATTCAGGAGGCTGATTCCACAAATTTTGATTATAAATTTTCCCTATTTTAGTGTCAAGAGCTTCTGAGGATTTTTATTTTTTTTGTACAGAGACCCCTATAGCCCCTGTATGAATTTGTCTACATGTGGATCAAAAAAATTAAAAAAATGGATGAGGTTGCATTTGGTTTTTAAATTTATTTTTTTGAAATTTAAAAAAAAATCAAGAAAGGGTGATTTACTTTTTATTGGGTGGTGTATTAAATTTTCAAGGAGCTATTTTTTTTAAAAAAGGTACCCGTTGGGTACTGGCCTACATAGGTAAACCTCTGCAGGCCCCACTTGCTCTACTATCAGCCTTGGTAGGCTCATCGATGACATTCATAGCCGACTGGTGGCCTTGCCAAGACGACCAACAACTTAATTTTTCTCCTTGCCTATTTTTCATTATCCTACCAGTCAAATTTCTAGCAACAAACCAAAAAATCCCCTGCAACTTTTCAATCTTTTTCAACTGGTGCAATTTTTTTGCCAGTAAACCTTGGATAGCGGCAGAAAAAGATTTTTTGACAACCAACTTTTTCCTGATAGAATCCTTTAGAATATTTCAGTGATGGAATCTTTTATAGGGCATCAGATTTTTTTCTACCTAGATGGAATATTTCATTAATGTCATGCTAACATCAGTATGACGCCATTCGTATGGATGTTGGCATCAACATGATGTCATCTGTACATATACTTGTGTAGGACACCTTCAAGACCCTTTTTGGCCTAAGGGAGAAGTGTTTTTTCTTTTGGCCATAACTTGGGTGTACAATGTTGGATTTTGGAAAACAAGATATATTGTCAGAAAGCTAGTTTTGCCAAATTTTTAGTGGTGTGGGTCTCATCACCTATTTTTGTTACTGGTACATTCTACATCATGTTGAATTCAGAGGTGCTATTTTTAGTCTTGAGCTCATAAATTTTGACTAGTTTCTTCATTTTTCATGATTCCAGTAGTGTTAGAACCATCTTTCACATCTCTTCACTTCTATCCATGTATTTTCTCCAAATTGTTCTCCAAGTACATTTTATTTAGATTTTTTGTTTTTTGCACTTTGGTGAATTACTTGGATGCCTTAGCTCTTGGAAACTTTTCGTTTATATTGGATGATTTCTTTTTGGCTGCTCTATGTGTATTTCTAGTATTTTTTCCTATTTGGGCATTGTAGACACCTTTTTCATGCACATTCTCTTTTGTAGATGCATTGAGATAATCTTTCATTTTGGTGTTTCAAATTATGATATAAAGTGCCATGGGGGGTTGGTGTTTTCCTTTGGTTTTCCATCACACATTTGTCGAGTGTTCCTTTCATGACAACAACGACTCTTGCCTCATGCATGTGTGCCTTAGTTTGCACACCCTTTTATTTGTAGGTTGTTTCTCCTACACACACTTCTTGGTTTCACACAGTTTCAGTGTTCCTGTCTTGGCTTTCCCTTTTCAACATTATGGGGGGGTTTCTACTATTGGTGCTAATGCTTCCTTGGTTTCATGGTTGGAGTGATCTATGTGTCTAGTTCTTGTTCCTATGTACTTTCAAATGCACTGTACATTAGCAGTTGGTTACCTTGCATTTTAGTGAGATGGATCACTTACCATATGGACATTCTTTAATTCCTATTTTTGGAGGTGACCTTCCATTTTCATTTGATTAGAGACTACTGGGTACTTGTATTTTTGACTTGCATCTTACATGTTGAGTAGTGTCGTTGGGGTCACTCATGCAGACTCATGTATCACTTGTATCTTTGACTTCTAGATGTTTTCCATTGTTTTCCATCTGATTCGAGTAGTGTTGGTGGGGGCACTCATGTAGATTGTTGTCTTATTTATCTTGACATTTATATCATTTAATTTAGATGTTTTCCTTTGTTTTCCATCTGAGTTGAGTAGTGTCATTTTGGGCACTCGTGCAAATTCTTGTTATCTTGATCCTGATCATCATTTTTTTAGAGGAGGTTCTTCATTTCAACACCATGTCAATCTTTATTCGATAGTAGTTTGCAACTTCATGCTTCAACGATAATCTACATGTTCCTATTCTTTTGGGACATTATTTTGATTGGAGGCTTCTTAATCCTTTACCTTGATTTGGAGGCCTTTTTAGTCCTTCATTCGCCTTTCTCTCTTTTGGAGAGGAGTTTTCTCCCACTGTGGTTTCTCCTTTTTCTCCAATTTTGAGAGATCTTTTGTTTGCACATGGGTACCTCACCAGGCTTTGTTTGTCAAGACCCATCATGCATTCTCTTTTTAGGGTTTTTAGCTACTCCCTAAGTTCATCTTAAGAGGGTGTTAGAGTAATCATGTATTAGCTAATAATTAATTAATCTTTAATTTGATTATTAGTCTAATTTATTCGCATGCACTGAAGCTAAACTTAAGAGTTTTTTATTCAGTTAACTAAGTGCTCTTCTATGTTAACTTAAGTGAGCTATTATTAGATCATTCTATCTCATCGCATGTGATGTTGACACTTGTCTTGATCTAATCCCTTTACCATTTAGGGTTGCTACTATATAGCACTCAACCCTCATTGTATTATCACTCTGGAGATTTACTCTTGAAATCTCAACCTTTGAGCAATTTTGTTTTCCTTCAAGATTCTCGAGGTTCTTCTGTAGCCTTTTCTTGTTGAGGAATATAGAAATTCTTTATTTGCATATCTCTTATGTGGAAGGTTTCTTTGTTCATTGTTTGATCTTGTGGCTCATTTTTTTCATAATTCTAATAGACAACTTGTTTTATGAGTGAGATGGGTTCCCATTAGGTGGAATAACTCCTTCTTGAATGTACTAAGGAATCGGTTGTCTTTGTCACTGACAATGTTCTTGGGTAGCCCATACAACTTGAAAACTTCCTTGAAGAATAAATCTGCAACTTATAGAGCTTTATATTCATTAGAAATGGTAAATAAATGAGAATATTTATTCAATCTATCAACTACAACATAAATTTAGTCCTTCCCTTGCACTTTGGGTAATTCAGTAATTAAATCCATGGAAATACTTTCCCACTTATGTTCCAGAATGGTAAGAGGCTATAGAGATCTGATTGGAAACTCTTGCTCTCCTTTTTTTTTCTGTTATGTGACACATTCCTTGAGATGTGTGAGAACATCCTCCTTGAGGCCCTTCCAAGAGAACATTTCCCTGATCTATCGATAAGTTTTATAGAACCCGAGATGCCTTGCCACAAGTGCATTATGATAAGCTTCTAGTATCTTCTCTTTCACCTTGAATCTAGAAAGTAGGAATACTCTATTCTTAAATAGAATCAGATCTTCTAACACCAAATACCGTTCATCCTTTTCTACACCTAGAATTCTAGTAGAAAAATGATCCTTGGCATATTCCTCCATGATTGACTCCCTCCAGTCTATTGATGTGATGAACACATGACATAGAGTAGGTCTCCTAGAGAGTGCATCTACCACAATATTCTTTTTCTCTTTGACATATTCAATATCAAAATCATATGCTTGAAGTTTACTCACCCATTTCTACCCCCTATCGTTCAAATTTTTTTGGCTTGGGAAGAACTTCAAGTTGTGATCTAACTTGACTATAAATCTTCCACATAGCAGGTATTGCCAAAATTTATCCAAGGAAAGCATTATGGATAACATCTCTTTGTCATATATGGAATATCCTCTTTCATTGACTCTCAACTTCCTACTTTTAAATGTTATGGGGTGTCCCTTCTAAGAAAGAAAAACTCCAATTCCTTCACTGAAGTGTCACATTCTACAACAAATGGAAATGAGAAATCAGGAATTACAAGAATCGAACAAGAATTCATTACCTCCTTGAGCTTCTCAAAATTTCTTTGTGCTTCCTTTATGCATTCAAAGGCTCTAGCTTTAGTCAGGTTGTTGAGTGATGTCGTAGAATGAGAAAATCCTCCAAAAACCGAGCTGGTAATCACTACACAACCCAAAGAAACCTCTTAGTTGAGACAATTTTGTAGGAGATGGCTAGTCTAGAATGGCTTGGATATTTTGTTTATCAACCTGAACTCCTTTTGCACTAATGACATGTCCCAAATACACTATCTTTGTTGACCTAAACTTACATTTGGACATATTTTCAAAGAGAGACTATTATTCTAGAATTCCCAAGACTATATCCAAATGCTTCAAATGTTCTTCCCATGTTTTGCTATAGATCAAAATATCATCAAAGAAAAAAACCAAAAACTTCCTCAAGTGCTTACCAAAAATGTGATTCATGCATGATTGGAAAGTTACCAGAGCATTAGAGAGACCAAAAGGTATAACCAAGAACTAAAAATACTCATAGTGACATTGAAAAGCAGCCTTTTGCACATATTATTCCCTCATGAGGATTTGGTCGTATCTGGACCTCAAATAAATCTTTGAGAAGTACACCACATGATGTAGCTCATCGATCAGTTCATCTATCCATGGTATGGGGTATCGATTCTTAATGGTCTTCTTGTTCAATGACCAATAATCTATACACATATGCAAGGTACCATCCTTCTTCTTTACCAACACCACAAAAGATGCAAAAGGGCTAGAGCTTGGTATGATGTATCCCATATCCAATATCTCCTTTATTGATTTCTTTATCTCCTCCTTATACATATAAGGATGGTGATAAGGAGTGATCCTAACTGGATTTGATCCTTGTTCAAGTTCTATGATATGATGGGAACCTCTATCCAGTGGCAATCCCAAAGGCATGTCACTAAAAGCCAAACTATGCTTATCCAGAATATTTTGTATATCAATATGAAGTTGACCATTCTTACCTTTAGAAGAGTCTTTTGAAATCACCAAACAACTAGTAGTCCAAGCAACTTGGTTCTTTGGAAGATCCTCTCCTTTCTCTTGACTGATACTACTTGCAAACCTCCATTAGCCATGCCATTTAGAACCACATCCTTCCCATTAGCTTTGAAGTTGAATTCCATCATTTTGTAGTTCATAGTATACTCACCTAAAGAAGTAGCCACTACACACCAAAAATTACATCAATTTTACCCAAACCAATAATATAGAAGTCATCACAAACCTTGTGATCTCCAAATGTTATGTCCAACTTCTGGAATTTCTGCTTGTAGAGTAAGTTATACCCATCCACCATAATGATATTGAAGCCTTCAAAGTCTTCCACATTTAGCCTTTTCCTCTTCACAAGTCCTTCATTAATGAACTCGTAGGTAGCTCTGCCATCAATAAAAACAACCACTCTTTTCCTAGCAAGGACTCCTTGAACTTTGAAAGAATGGTACCTATTTGAGTCAGATAGTGATGCCAGAGTACCTTCATTTTATTTCTCCATATCTTCTTCCTTTGAAGGGTTGTCTTCTAGATCATGAAATTCATCATACTTATCTAATTCTAACTCTTAATCAGAAATGACTTTTATATAATGAAATTTCCCCTTTCCAAGACATATGTGTCTTCGAACCCATGGCTCTTTACAAGAGAAACAAAGTTTCTTCCTTCTGAGCTCATTCCTTGTTTCATCATCAATCCTCTTAGATGCAGCAAGGGGGAAAGTTTTTGAGTAGTCCAAGGCTTATTTTGAAAATTTCCTTTTTTCTTATTTCATATTAAGGGTTTTTATTTTTGTTGGGGAATAAAATTCTCTAGATCAAAAGCTTTTCAAATAGTCTCTTGAAGTTTTGGGGGTGGAATGCTTTCACCAAGCCCCTGAGTTGTTCCACCAAGCCTTCAATGAAGAGGACTATGAGTCTCTTCTCTAAAATTTCAATTACCATGACCACTAACCTTTGGAAATATACAACATATTCTTCCACACTTCCCTTTTGTTTGACTCAAGCCAATTCCCTAAAATTTTCTTTTGGATCTCTCCTATCAAATCTCTCAACTAGACTACTACAAAACTCATCATGAGATTTGATTAATTTATGTCCTTGAGTGGTTAGACCATGGTACCACCAATCATGAAAAATTACTTCCAAATGTAGGGTGGAAAATTTGATGGCATCTTCTTTAGACATACATTTGAGTGCTAAGTATGTATCAAGTTTCTACAACCATGTTCTAGCAGTGCTCTTCTCAAATCCATTAAAGGGTGAAATAGATAGCTTCCCCAATGAGTGCTCCAAATATTTTGGCTTATGTGGTGAATGGTAAGTTCCTTTCTTATTCTTCATTGCCATGGAATCTCTCAAGTATAAGATCTCCTTTATCTAAGGGTCCAAATCCCTATACTCTTCATAGGATCTTGAGATGACATCTTGGAGGGTAGTTTCTTCCATTGAAACTTCTTCTGTTCTCCAAATGAATTTAGGCTTAAGAGGCCTATTACTAAAGTCAGTTATGGAGTTTTGTGTAGCAACCATATTCTCCTTCCCCTTTCCACCACTGGTTTCACAAGTAGCGCCAACTCCATTAATATTATAATTCTCCTTCCTAGCATTAGTCTACATCTACTAAAACATCTGGCTAAACATGTTGGCAAGACAATTTTTCCCTTGTATCATTTCCTCAAATTTTGCTTTGGATTTTTTTCACTTCATCATCCATGGTTTTTTCTTGACCTAGTTTCTTCAATTCTCTCCTCCGGATCCTAATCTCCCTTTCACTTGGTAATATTAATCATTAGAAAACCCTATAGGCTAGCAGAATCATGCTCAGATACCACTGTAATGTGCCTAAAATATAATTTCAACTTAAAGACTTATTTGTAGATTGAATTCAATGAACAACATATGAACACATAGATATCTTTGGTATAATTATAAACTTTAGAATCTCATACATATATGATATATCAATTACAACTCACTAAGATTGATCCAGAATGATATATAATGATGTTATAGATCAACAATAATATTATTAACTTCCTTGCAAATTCTTTGAAGCTTAGATGAAATCCCTAAAATGAGAATTCCCTTAGGACCCAAAGGAGTTTTGTCCTTTGATCCAAGTGATTGTTGGGATTTTTTGTCCAATGACCACATACTCCTATGGGTTTTCATCCACATAAGGGTTTAGAACACAAGTGTTCCAAAATATAGAAAATTAACATAATAATTTGATACCTATTACATGTATTGACTCCTTACATTTATATGCTAACAATTTCACTTAAGGAATAGGTCAAGCTTGAGCCAAAAATAGCACCAAAGCCCAAAATTTTAATTTCACACACTACACTAGGTCAGCCTTAAGGTCAAATTAGATTCTTTCAGAGTGAGTGTGCAACCCTTTGGACCTATCCACATGCTTCCTTGGTCCCTTCCTTCTTCCTAAAAATTCACAATTGACACTACATGATTCAGAGGTCTCTTATCCTTTAAGCCTACTAAAGTAGGTGTCAATTGCTTGGCACAGTCATCTTTTGATAGCGATATATTTCCAGTACCCACTTCATTCCTCTTAATATTTGGAAATGATGTGCAAGTTTCATCATAGATGTTATGTTCCAAACCATAAGCCAAAATGTGCTCCTATGGAGGAATGTAGAGAGATTCCTGGAATCAATCCTACTTCGGTACAATGAACCTAGATTGGTGATCTTCTGATGGCGATATCTTCCTTGTATAAGATCATTTTTCCTTGAGCTTTGGATATTATGTGTGGGAATTATTGTAGATGCTAAGTTCCAAACTACAATTTAGGAGGGTGTCTTGTGATGAAGTGTGGTAGGATTCCCAAATTCCACTCTGCAACTGTCTTTCCAAAAAAAGGTACATGACATACTTGATGAAGGTGGATTGCGAACAAGAATCCTAGAGGAGATTCATAATTCTCTATATCAAGGCCATCCTGGGGTGATCAAAATGTATGTGTTCTTAAGAACAATCTACTTTTGTCTAAGAATGAAGAAGGAAGTGGCAAATTTTGCATCACAGTGTTTGGAATGTCAATGGGTTAAGGTTGAACATTGTCATCTAGCAAGGGTATTGTACCCACATGATATACCCCAACATAAATGGTCTATGATATCTATGAATTTTGTGGTGGGTATACTTAAAACTTATCTTACACATGATAGCATCCTAGTGGTAGTGGATGGATTGACCAAGGCAGCTCACTGTATACCTGGATATTTTAAGGATGATGTCCAACCTATAGAAATAAAGTTCCTCAAGGATATAGTTAGATTGATTAAGAAAGGAAGATCACTTTATACATGGTAATATTAAGGATTATTTTCAAGATATAGCAATAAGTTTCATTAAGGAGATAGATTACATGGGGTGCCATAGATAATTATCTCTTATATAGATAAATGATTCATTTCTTGGTTTTGGACTACTCTTATGATAGTTCTAGAAACTAAAATTAATTTCAACATAGCTTACCACCCAAAAATAGATGGTCAAACTAAGAGTTAACCAAATTATGGAAGATATACTTTCAATGTATGTAATGGACCAACTAGTTAATTGAGAAGAATGTTTTATGTTGGTGGAGTTTTCTTATAACAACGCTTTCAAAACCTCCACTCAAATGGTGCCCTTTGAACAATATGGGGAGCATAGAACCACTTGAAAATATGAGGAAGTAATCAAATAGGAATACCCAAATTACTCCACTAATTTGGGATGACTTAGCTCTAAGGGGGACGCATGTCACATACTCACAAAATTTAACTTTATTTTGTGTTAACTACTTCATGTCCTAATGTAATTTGGACTAATGTGAGTGCTCTAATGTTGAAACTTTAATCATACTTGATATTTTTTACTTTTGTATGGACCTAATGATTAAGGCTATATACTTAATACTTTAACCATTAATTATTGCAATTATTGAGTAATTAAAAGTTAAAAGTTAATTGGTTTCATTTTAAATTTATGGTTGAATCTATTTATGTATATTATATTTTGGACTAACCAAGTACTATCAATCTTGTGTTGACTTGTGTATGAGAAATCATAGTATTTTTTAAAATTCCAAGGGTGAAAAAAGTGAACCTAGCAACTTTATGCCAAGAATAGTTCTAAATCCATTTAATCCTTGGTCAATCAATTCACTTTGGAATGATAATTCAAGTAAAATTATACCTTCCCTTGGATGTTCTATAAGATTTTTTTGCAGGAAGCAGATGGATTCTCCATCTAAGACTTCTTTTGGCAATAGACACCTTTGTCTTAAATGATTATTAATTTGGAGAATAATGGTTTTTTCAACCAACACAAACTTATAAATATCCATAAGCATAAAAATAAATCAAAATCAAAATAAAATCAAAAGAGGAGAAATATATAAAATTTAGGTAAGTTCATGGAATTTCCACTAGCAAGTCATCAAGGAAGATGGTGACAATTAATTGGGTTGCTCCTCCCTTCTATGGAAGGGGAGACAACCCAAATAAAATGGGAATGGAATGGGTATTCTAGAAGGGGGGCATTTGTACCATTAAGGATGCATGGAAACCCTCCATTTACCATCAAATATGTAGATTGGAGGACAATTTTAGCATGTAGGGACCAAATCCATACTCCATGACCTCCATAAAAACATTTTTTTGGAATAGAATAAAGGGAGAAATTAGAAAGCGTGTGGAATAGGATTGACTAGCTTTTTGGCAATATATGAAGGACATTTGGAGACTAGAAGCAATGATAGTAGTCTACAAGTTTAATTCACCCCTAAATTAGAGAGTTGGAGATATTTTTTCCCTATGTTTGCTTCATTATATTTATTGTTGTCCAACAAATAACAAGAATAGAGGATACTAGTTCAACCAACAACATTCTCATTCTACTTGTAATGTTTGTTAAGGTTAAATCTTACTATGTTCAATATATTCCTGTACATAAATAATACTCATTTACTCTACATATTACCCTGGACACCATTGTTAATAATCTTGTATAAGGGATGACAAAAGAATTTATACTTAATATTGAATTTTAAATTATTATTCTTTATTCTAGTGTGTAAAATAAATGGATGAAGGATCAAGTAGTTATAAGTGGTATTTTTTGAATTACTCTCATGGTAGTTTTAACCAAACCCTCTACATAAATAATCGTTCAATATTTATTTATTATTATTTTTGACACAATGTAAAGGACATAGTGTTATTCACCTAATAGATTTGTAAGAAAAAAACACATAACCAAAGAAGCCCTATGAGACATCAGTCCTTATTCATATGCATTACAAATTGATAGGATTAATCTAATAAATTTTAACATTAAAGAATAATAGAAATAAATTGGAATTCTTATCCTATTGTTGTCTAGGAGGAGGTTGTAAAGGCTAGTATTGGAGCATTAATGCCATTTATTTAAGGAAGAAATATATAAATCATGTTCTAGTTACACATGCCCTTATTTATACCCATGTAGGTAATATGAAAATTATCATAGAATGTTCTCTATCTCTTTTAGGTAGGTGGTAATTCATAACTCGTTAAGAAATTATAACACCCATTCAATTATAAACAAGTAGCTTGAAAACTATGTTACTAGATCACTTGGACTATAGTGGTTTTTATAACTTGAAGAAAAATATCAATTTTAGACAATCTAATTGCAACTAGGTTCAATTATCATGATGCTCAATTGACTATCCTTGATTTCCTAACTACAATTCACTTATAGTGGTTCATAGATGCTTGTCTATAAGAAAGAAAGGAATGAGATTTTGGCACTAGTCAAGGGGATGAATGCTACTTAGAATGAGCATCAATAATAATTTTTTACAATCATGGATAAGGTTGAGGAAATAAACACTCCATATATAAAAAAATATGTGGTTAGGATAGCAATTAAGAACCTAGAGGGGCCAACACTACTCAAAGGCCTAATATCATTAAACTCACTAATTTTTATTTTCATTAGACATATGGTCATTTCCAAGGTGTATATATCTTCTTAATATGGATTAAGGATGAGGTTACATTGTCCCTCCTTACACCTCTTAAAATTATTGTTTATGGGAAGGGTCTAATTGTAATAATATAATTTATAAGAAAATTTTGATGAAGAATGAGTAAAACTTAGATGGGTGGTATAGTACTAAATTTCAGAGTTACCTTAAACTAATAATTTTTCCATCAACTAAGGCTCATCTCATATAAGCCTTATTATAATTTTATTGCATGAAGGGTGTGTCATATCCGTAATCCTTGATAACATGTCCTTACCTAACCCTCTTATCGTTTATGCATATATCTTAAATGAATAAATAATGGGGTACAAAAATTTCAACCTGAAAATATAAGGGTGGGTTATTTCCTAATCATTCACAGGCCTACATGATGACTCATTAATGCTCTATCTCTAGTAGCCCCAAATCAACTCACTATTCATTTTAGAATTCCCTCCATGTTGAGTTAATTGTGGCTATAATTCTAATAAATTCTATATTGGTAGATGCTTGGAAGCTTGAATTTTCATCATACCAAAGCAGTTAGTAGGTTGTCACCAATACCCAATGACTGATGCTAAGAGGTACTATTGTATCATTTGGATTAGTTATCCATCACCCATATTACGATGGTGAAGAGAGCTAGGAACTATCCTAGTTGTGATATTAGAGTGGTTCAACTATTTGTTATTAGTATTATGCAGGTAATATAGATCTAGAGCTCATGTTGTAGGGTAAACCCACAATAGTGAGTCCCAAACTTGGGATGCTATTTTCTCAATTCAAATAAGGGACAAAAGTTTGAAACACCTTCGATTGAAGGTATTTCTTTGAACAAAGTGTGAATGGTATCTCTAGACCTACACAAACATGAACAAACAACACAATGTTAGTCAATTATACAAATCTAAACTAGCATTCCTCATAAGATTCATTTGAAGCATAATGAAAAAGAAATCAAGTAACAAAATTAAGTAAAAGAAATCTAAATCCTATTCAAATGCTCAAACCCTCAATCCCATAGGGGAATTGGTGCTATTTTGATGTGGAAAATAGCCCTTTCCCAATTCCTTGCAAGCTTTGATGATGATCAATGGTGTTCCTTGATAAAATTTGCAATAACCTAGCTATGGTGATGAAATGCTATGAAAACCTTGATGAACAATGGATGAACTTGCCTAAAATCTGTATATAATGACTTTGCATAAATTTGTGGATCCAAAATTAGTAAAAGAGCTCTCCATTTATAGGAAAGAAGGATGGAGGAATGCAAAATATGGAGGTTGTGGGACTAAAGATCAACCAATAAAAAAATGCCACTTGTCAACATGCTAGTGGAGAGAGGTGGAGCACATTTTGATGAATGTGCAAATAAATGCTATTAGGTGGATATTTGAAATTTGAAAGTTGGCTTGTGGAGGGAGACGTGGAGGAGGAGTTAATGCCACTTGGCTCAAGAGAAAGGACTTGTAAGAGGCTTTTAATGCCATGTTGGAGAACAAGGCCTTTTGGGAGGGAAATTTCAAAATGAGTGAATATTCCAATGAGATTCCTTTTTGAATAAAAATAGAAGAATTTATAAATCAATTAAATTGATTTACTTGTGCAAGTTGCAAAATCTAGTGGATTTGATGGATTAGAGTTAGAGTTAATTAGGATTTAATTAACTTAGATGGAGATTAATTGATTTGACCTTTTGACTTAGATTTTTGGATTTATTTAAATCAAATGGGAGGAAGAATGAACATTAGATTTAATAAAATAAAGTTTGATTTATTTAATTAAAAGAGATGATGTTAGATTTAATCAAATAAAGGTTAATTTATTTAATTAAAGGAGGATTATGATTTAATCAAATAAAGGGATTTATTTAATTAAAGGAGGATTATGATTTAATCAAATAAAGGGATTTATTTAATTAATAGAGGAACATTAGGATTAATCAAATAAAATGATTTATTTAATTAAAAGAAGATAATGATTTAATCAAGTAAAGTTGATTTATTTAATTAACAGAGGAATTATGTTGAATTTAATCAAGTAAAGATTATTCAATTAAATGGTTAGCAAATAGATGACTTAGGCAGAATTAGTGTTAGTAAATCAAGATCAGGTGCATGAGATCAATTAGTATAATTTGAATGTCTACATTTTTTCCCTCTTTGAAGTAATGTACCTATTGGGTTGGTTCAAAGAATAACCTTTCTGAGATCAAAATTCAAAATTTCTCTAATTTTTTTGGATGCCCTAGTAGAAAGAAGTATACTGGTACACTGCCCTCTCTAGAGATTGAGCAAAAAGTTCAATTTGAGGGTCTATCTCATGACAAAGAGGTTCAAGATGGACGTATGGATGATTACATTGGTGATGTTTTGATTAACTGTCATGGTACCCTGTTAGCATGGAGAGAAGAAAGAAGAAATGATGATGACAAGAGGGTCCAACAAGTCTATGATCTACAAGACTTTATTAGAGATGATGATGCATTGCTTATCAAGAATTGGGATTTTAAAAGGGCTTACTTACCTTATGTTTGATAACACATGTAGGCGCGATGCATCAAGGTATAAAGAACCAAGATGGAATTGCACCTAGTGTGATGGACTTTGACTCAACAATCAGATAGGAGTATTCCTGTTCACACCTGGAATACAAAACCCTATTTAGAATGCAGTTCAAATATTTCAAATATCTTAGACCAAAAAATAGAAAGGAAAGCCTTCCTATGTGGTCAATAAGACACCTAAAATATCCTCCCTACAAACTAAACAAAGCATGCATGACCAAGGTTATATTACAAAAATATCCAACAAGCACAATAGACAAAAGATAATGATCGTTGCCCCATTCCTTTCTCTCTAAATCCCTTTGTTGGGACATCATCGAGAGGTCATTAGAATGAGTGCAATAAGATAAATCAAAAGAAAAAGATCAAGAAAAAAAACAAGCTAAAGCTCTTCATACCGCTAGCCAAGACTAAACTATGGTGATGCCTGATGTTGATGTCCATTGTAGGAAGGATGCATCCTAGGTGTGTCGCCAAAACGTGTATACTTTTCTTGATATGGGAATAATTGATAACAAATTGGACTTAATGAGGCCTTGATTTGGTGTTGTGAGGTGTTTTACACATCCACACTAGGTGTTGGACCCTTGCAAATTCAATAAAATGCATTTATTGATGTCTTGTAAAGGTGTTGTAAGGTGGTGTAACACATCTTCACACTTTTCTAGGACCATAATCTTATAATTCACCTAAACAACCTTACCAAGACCTATTTCAAAGTGTTGTAAAGTCTTGTAACAAACTTTCACACTTTCCTAGGCTTGTCATCAATATTTACACCTTTCTTATGCTTTAAATGGCCCCTTTATGCACTTGTAGGCCTTAATTAAGTGTCTTGTTGAAGAAGAACCCGATAAAAAAAATTTAATACATCTTAATCTCCAACATCCACTCAAAATTTCCCAAGTGGACTAAGTTGCCACCTTGGGTGACTTAGTCCCATTTGACTCAAAAATAAAAATAAAAATAAATTTCTTTTGGATTTTTATTCTTTAAGACCTAAGGTCGGCCTATGATGAGGTATTTTCGGGAATTAAGGCATAATTGTGTATAAATATAGGTTTCCCCTCTCATTTGACCTAATTCATCCACTCCTCTTTCTTTCATCATTCATCTTCATTATTCTTCTCAAGCAAGCTAGGGTTTTGTCATTACAAATCATCAAGATAGCTTCCTAAGACATTCAAGGGAAAATTCTTCAACTATTGCTGTAGACATTCAAGATCAAACATCATGAAAAGGTATTAAATCCATTATTGCATGCTTTATTACATTCTTTCTTCATTTTTGTTTAATTACCTAAAAGGTGTTTGACCAAGGAAAACTCCCATGACCTAACAATCAACATTTCTCTCTCTTGTCTTGTGTGCTTGCAGATTTAGGAACTTTAAGGGTTTGAAGATCATTGCAGATTAGGTTGAAGATTCATTGAAGACATCTCCTTGTTGAATAAATCAAAGTATCAATAAAAATTCACTTTCAGGCCCAAAAATTAGAGTTTCAAAAGCATACACCTATGGGAAACTAGAGTGCAGACCTAGGGCATCCATTTCCACTTCTGAATTTTTAGAAATTCAGAAGTTAACTAAGCCACCACTAGTGGCGATTTAGTCCCACTAAACTTGTTTTTTAGAATTTTTTGTAGATTTGGATACCCATTTGGCTGAAATGGGCTCTGGAGTAGTTTCCCTGATCTGGGACTAAGTCGCCCAGCTTGGCATAAGTGTCCCAGTTGGCTCAAAAGTAAGATTTTTCATAATTTTAGAGGTCTCTGTAATCTCCATTCTGCTCTTCATCAGTTTCTAGGTGCACACATTTTGTTTCATAGCTTTCTATCTAGTTTTGTTTGCATTTCTAGGTCATTTATAACATGTTTGCATACAACACTATGTTTTCCAACACTTCACATTTCTTAGATTTATCATCAATAAGTCATCTTTCTTTCAACTTATTGCATTTATACATCACATTTAAATACATTGCATCCCTTTTACATTAATCTTGAGTGTAGACATTAGCATTTTGGCCCACATCTCTCTCCTTTTAGGTGAAAAACCCTAGAAGTGCAAGAGAGAATTTGGTTTGCCAAAATCACTGTTTACATTTTGGTGAACCTGACTTTTGCATACTCTTCTTTTTCTGATTTGGAGTCCATCATAGATCTAGCTTGCACGTGCATTTAAGTTGCATTTTTTACATCTAAAATCATTTTTTTTTTGTAAATTTGCATTTTCATCTTAGGTCTGCATCATACCACATCTAAAACATCAAAATCCATTAAAAATTCCTCAAATGTTTTCCAAAAACCCTAACTAGGACTAATTCGCCAGTCTGGGCGACTTAGTCCTAGTCCATATTTTTTAGTGTCAGATACAGTGTCAGAAACTTCATTTATGTGCTTCCTAAGCCTCCTAGTATCATATACTATAAGTTTGGAAACTTTCAGAAACATTTGTTTTATGCATTCATGTCAAAAACATCAATTTAGGGTAGTCATTTTTGAAATCATTTCAATTACGAGCATTTTTGCATCTTAAATCATTGAAAATCTCTGAAATTTTGCATTTTCATCTTAGGACTACATTATGTAGTATAGAGACCATCAAAACCCATAATTTTTTTTTGAAAAATCTCAAAAAAATCCCTATTGGGATTGGGCGAATTAGTCCCTGTTCACCCCTGAGACGACCTTTTACAAAGTTGAAAACCCTATTTTTAAGCTATTGTTTGGTGCCATTACCTATTTGTGTCAATTGGTTGAGTTTCTGTAACATGCATTTCATTAGATCTAGCCTAAATTAGCTCATTTCATGCATTGTTTAATTTCAAATTTGCATTTCCCACATTTCATCTTTTAGGTTGATGCATAATGTACTTAGAAAATTACCTTATTTCACATTTGATAATTGCATTTAAATATTTCATTTTAAGTCATTGCATTGCACTTTTCCATAATAACATGTTTTCTTTGAAAAGATGTGGCTTTGATTTCATTAATAGTAGATTGTATAAGTACAACATTCCATCTTATGAGTTCACTTTTGATTACAACAATAAGGACTTTAAGAAACATGATCAAACCCTTGTTAAAATCCTTAATCTTACATTTCCCATTGGTGAGAATGGTAGTGTAGACAATCATCACAATCCTACTTGTTCTTCCCCCAATACCTCTCCTATTAGTGACAAAGGTATCTTGGTGAAGGAAGTTACAAGTCTTGAGGGTCTTTATTGTCCTCATTCCCCTTTGGAAGATGTTAGACAAAAAGAACACAAGATCATAGAAACATTTTTAAACATCACCTTACCAAGTCTCCATGGTCATGACAATCAAACTTGTCCATCTCCTAATATCCCTCCTCGATGTAAAGAGGATAGGTTGGTGTTAGAAGACATCCCTATTACGAATCATGAAACCCTTGATCCTCCATTTCCTAATGCTCCTACCATTTGGGACAACCTATTTGACAACCATAGTGGTCCTTCTCTTGATGCCTCCCCCACTTGGGATGATGCTATTTTACAACTTTCAAACTTTTATAAACATATTACAAGCTCTCCTAGTCAAGTAGATAATATGGTAAAAGATAATGAGACCTTAGAAACAACTGGAAATCAAATAGAGTCTTCTTCTCCTCTCCCCACTATTAATCATCAAACACATTTAACCATTAATGATTCCCTTAGTTGCGATGAAGTTAGTTTGGATGAACCAAGCCTTAATTGTAAAGAACATGAGGTTTGTTGTTATCCTAAACACTTTCCTTCTAGGGAGAATATCATCATACAAGGCAAAGATAACTTTGATCATAATATTATGCCCTTGAAAAGAGATGAAGAGCCTATGTTAGACTCTCATTTGCCAAGGGATGTTAATATTATTCAACCTCAACTCATCCTTTATCCCCCTTCATGCAAACAAACTCCGCAAACAAACTCCGCACAAACGTGAATTCACCCTCTACCCACCTCAAACTAATGTGTTGCAGCAATCGAGTCATAATACCGTTGCTCATACATATAACCTTGAAATAACCCGCAACTGCTGCAACCAACCCCAACACCCTTACCTTTGCCTAATCCTATCCCCTCTAGACCTTTCTTACCAGGTCTTCCTACTGGAAAGGAGTATACTCTTGTCGAACAACTAAAGAATACTCCTACTAAGATATCATTGTGGGATCTTATTCAAGCCTCCCCTCACTATCACAACATGATCCAAACATCCTTACAAAAAATTTATGTCCCTTCTAATGCGCAACCAACTGACATAGCAGCAATGATCCAAGGAATAAATGCTAGCATTGTTTTCCACCAAAGTGAACTCCCCCCTTTGGAAGTGCAAAAACAAAACAAATCTTTAATGATCATTACTCGATACAATCAAATAGGGATAAAGTGAACCCTTATTGGCAATGGCTCAACCATTAATGTGTGTAGTGTAAACCTTTTGGATAGGCTTTGCGTGGATAAATAAAAAATTCAACCCAAATCTTTATCTATTAAGGGCTTTGACAATGTTGAAAAGACACCACTTGGTGTTATCACTTTACCTATTATAGTTGGAGAAGTCACATTGAACACACCAATCCAGGTTATGCCTCATGATCTTTCCTATAACCTTCTTCTAGGTAGGCCATGAATTCATGCTATGAATGGTGTGCCTTCCACTCTTCATCAAAAAATAAAATACATCTAAAATGACAAAGTGTGCACAATCGATGCTGATCATGAGCCTTATAGTGTCTTGCAACTTGAGAAAAACAAAGAGATCCCCTTGGAAAAATTAACACCAACCACACAAGTGGAACCTGAATAACAAAAGGACAAACAACAACATAATGGACAAGCCACGAAGCTATTAGATAATGATTGGGGTTCCTTGGATTTTGAACATGACTTCATGGTCAAGTATAAGATCATACACAAAAATTAAAATAGGGAAAATGAAAAATGTAGACGACCCTTCGAAAGCCTCCACCTCAACCACTTTAGACAAAGAAGCAAACTACACAACAACCTTTGACAAACACAATAATGAACAAACACCTAATTCTAAAGCAATGAAAAAGCTTTATGGAAAAGGTTATGAGCTTATGAAACAACTTGGATATAGTGGAAAAGGATATGGTGCTAATGAATAAGATATGCATAACCCTATCGACCCTATCACACAAAAAAAAACTCATGGTCTTGGCTATTGTCCTATAATAGAGATCGCCAAACCTTCCCTCACCATCAACAATCTCACAACACATACTCCTACATTATTCTTAATTGAACACCTCGACACTAGTGGTCTTGAACATCATCCAAACATGCAACACACAACTACACCTTTGCTTAATGTCAATGTCATCTTGCAAAACACTCATGATTTGAATTTGTTAGATTTTATATCCTCCTATAATGGAGAAAATAAAAGCTCGCAATCTAAAGAGTATTGCGTGGATATGACAACCACTACTAAGCAAGGGGTATCTTGTCACATACCACCAGACCACCTTCTACCATTGATCAAGAGGGTATCTTGTCAAGACTCCTCCAAGATCACTTGATCACCCTCCCTCCCAGAACTTGACATAAATTCTCTTACAAGACTTCATTTTGTGCCTATCATAGAGTTCATGGTCACTCCACTAATGAATGTAAAGCTTTGAGTCATAAAATACAACATTTTCAGGAGTTTGGAATGCTTCCCTCTGTGGGGGCACCTAATTCCTCTACTTGATAATGATTTTCACTCTAGCATGCATCATTTTGGTTCACCCTTGTCTTACACTAAGTGGGGGAAAGGGGGTTCAATAGCCTTGTCCTTGTATGTCACTTGTGGTTGCCTCATTTGGTTAGTCATTAACCTTTCATGAATACATAAGAGCAAGCTTGGGATGTGGATGACATGCCTTAAGTTGGCTCGCATATGACATGCTACCCTTCTCATGATGTAGCTTATCAAAAACATATGAATTGGCATAGGGATTTCCAAGTAAGCTCTCATGTCCTCTTCTTCTAATTTAAAGAAATTTCTCACAGTATTGGTACTTGCAACTTCTTTAAAGTGGGGGCATACATCACCACTCACATTTCATTGTGTGATTTTCTTTTTTCTTGCGATTTCCTCTCTTGGACACATTTGGCACAATGTTCCCTAGGATGAGACCTTGCACTTGTCCTCTCTTGGAAACAAGATGAAACCATTTTCACTTATCCTCTCTTGGAGACATTGAGCATGATGTTCCTTAAGATGAGACATTACACGAACAAAGAAAAATCCCTTTGAAAATTCTTTACACTATCTTGCATTAACAATGTCTATGAGTGTCAAGCATACAAATTTTTGCTTACCTCATAGAGCTTGAAGATAATTTTTGTGGTGCCTTATTAAGGTTATCAGGAGGTATAACTTTAGTATGGTTGAGCGAGAAGCCTATTCTAAGGCACGACTTTTCGCATAGCCACCTTTTGGGATTTCTCACCCCATGGACAACCACAAGTTCCGTGGCCCCAGATTGAGTATACTTGGGCTTTCTCACCTGATGAACAACCAAGAAGTTCTTTCAACCCAGAGTGAGTAATTTTTTTCAAACAAACAAGCCTAGATCTAATCCACAATGTGTTGGATAGACCGTTGAAGCTTGATCCACCCATTTTCATTTCCTTCTAGTTCTTGCCACTATATGATCATGTATCTTGTCTTGCTACAAATCATTCACCTTGCATGTGTCTTTTCATACTTATGTTGGCTTGACTTAGGATTTTGGATTCCGGGGGCTTGCACAATCTCCTTTGATCTTTTTCATTCTTTTTCATCCGCATTGGTACGATTGGACTCTGCTCGAATGGCTACTTTAGCGAGAGTTTGAAGCAAGTTCATCCTCTCACTAAAGTGAGGGCTTAATGTGTCACCAAAAAGTGTATACTTTGCTTGATATGGGAATAATTGATGACAAATTAGACTTAATGAGGCCTTGATTTGGTGTTGTGAGGTGTTTTACACATCCACACTAGGTCTTGGACCCTTGAAAATTGAATAAAATACATTTATTAATGTCTTGTAAAGGTGTTGTAAGGTGTTGTAACACATCTTCACACTTTTCTAGGACCATAATGTTATAATTCACCTAAATAACCTTACCAAGACCTATTTCAAAGTGTTGTAATGTAACAAACTTTCACACTTTCCTAGGCTTGTCATCAATATTTACACCTTTCTTATGCTTTAAATGGCCCCTTTATGCACTTACAGGCCTTAATTAAGTGTCTTGTTGAAGAACCCAATAAAAAAAATTTAATACATCTTAATCTCCAACATCCACTCAAAATTTCCCAGATGGAATAAGTCACCACCTTGGGCGACTTAGTCCCATTTGACTCAAAAATAAAAATAAATTTAAATTTCTTTTGGGTTTTTATTGTTTAAGACCTAAGGTTGGCCTGTGATGAGGTATTTTCGGGAATTAAGGCATAATTGTGTATAAATATAGGGTTTTCCCTCTCATTTGACCTAATTCATTCACTCCTCTTTATTTCATCATTCATCTTCATTATTCTTCTAAGCAAGCTAGGGTTTTGTCATTCCAAATCATCAAGATACCTTCCTAAGACATTCAAGGGCAGATCCTTCAACTATTGTTGTAGAAATTCAAGATCAAACACCATGGAAAGGTATTAAATCAATTATTGCATGCTTTATAACATTCTTTCTTCATTTTGGTTTAATTACCTAAAAGGGGTTTGACCAAGGCAAACCCCCATGCCCTAACAATCAACATTTCTCTCTCTTGTATTGTGTGCTTGCAGATTTAGGAACTTTAAGGGTTTGAAGATCATTGAATATTAGGTTGAAGATTAATTGAAGACATTTCCTTGTTGAACAAATCAAATTATCAATAAAAAATCACTTTCAGGCCCAAAAATTAAAGTTTCAAAAGTGGACACCTGTGGGAAACTAGAGTGCAGACCTAGGGCATCTGTTTCCACTTTTGAATTTTTAGAAATTTAGAAGTGGAATAAGTCGTCACTAGTGGTGATTTAGTCCCACTGAACTTTTTTTTCAGAAATTTTTGTAGATTTGGATACCCATTTGGCTGAAACGGGCTCTAGAGCAGTTTCCCCGATTTGGGACTAAGTCGCCTAGCTTGGTGTAAGTGTCCCAGTTGGCTCAAAAGTCAGATTTTTTAGAATTTCAGAGGTCTTTGCAATCTCCATTATGATATTCATCAGTTTCTAGGTGCACACATTCCGTTTCATAGCTTTCTATCTAGTTTTGTTTGCATTTCTAGGTCATTTATAACATGTTTGCATACAAGATTGTTTTCCAGCACTTCACATTTCTTAGATTTAACATCAATAAGTCATCCTTTTTTTAGTTTATTGCATTTATACATCACATTTAAATACATTGCATCCCTTTTATATTAATCTTGAGTGTAGACATTAGCATTTTGGCCCACATCTCTCTCCTTTTAGGTGAAAAACCCTAGAAGTGCAAGAGAGCATTTGGTTTGCTAAAATCATTGTATACACTAGGACATGATGTTCTAAGATGATTTGGGATTGACTGGATGATAGGATATTAATACCAAGAGTTTGACCAACTTGTTTACTTGTTGATCTAGAATTGAGACCTTGATGCTTTAGTTTTCACTTTTAACCTGCTAGACTTGTTTCTGATTGTTTCACCAAAGATTGGGGGTGACGCTTTATTATGAGTGGATGTTTATTGCGGGTGAAAGCGAGATGGGATAGATGGATTTTTTTAAATAGTTGGATGTTTTTTAAATGTTTTGAGGCTGTTTTTGGTATTTTCGAGATGTTTTACAAATGTTTTGATTTTCAAAATTTCCAATGTTTTTGGGTTTTATGAGATTTTATGAATGTTTTTATGTTTTTGTGTCTCGAGGGCTAATCAAAGATTAGCCTTTCCTACGTTTAAGCTTAGAGACGACGCAGTTCAGATAGCATGTTTTTGACTTTTTCTAACATTTTGACCTATTTTTGGATTTTGATATGTTTTGGATGTTTTTGGATTTTCACATGATTTTGACGATTTGGATATGGATGTGTGATGATATCAGTGCTCTATTTGGGATTTTGTTGAAAACCAAGCTAGGGTTGATTTATTAGATTGATGGATTGATGATGATAACATTGTTGAGTATACACAATAATGAAAGGATAGTGGTAAGCAACACAAGGATTCAGAAGGATATCCCAAGATGATGAGGGATTGATTAGATTTGATTGATTAGGATTGATGATGATAACATTGTTGAGGATGCACAACAATGCAAGGATAGAGTTAAGCAACACAAAGATTGCAATGATGATGGATTAATTGGATTTGATTGATCAATATTTTGTAGCTCGGTTTGGAACAAAATTTGTTTGAATGATTTGATGTGATGTTGAAGTGTAAATTAGATGCAACTGATATTTGATTGTTTGGATTGATGTTTGATTAAAGATAAAACTTGACAAGGAACATCTTCTCATCAAAATATGCCATGGGCTAGTGATTTGGATGCTTGCTCACAAGTGGTTTGACCAATTTGATTTCACATTTTCCAATGTTTGGATCCCCACATAAGTTGGAAGATATAGATCAAGATTTATTCTTGAAGCAAGATGTAAATATATGCCCCCAATGTCTAGCAATATATGGAATGCCATGGGTGGATGCTTGTATAGATGTATGGATGGAGGGATACAAATTATCTTGTGATAATGCTCATTGGATAATGCTTCATGGCTCAGATAATGTTGGATAGGATAGGATCAATGAAAATGGCCCATGTCAAGATGTTTACCATAAGCAAGTGTAAAGTGTGCACCAAACTTTATCAAGATCAAGATAATTTCGAAGATGCATGAAAATGGATTGGATAATTTTTTTATGGATGAATGAATTTATTATGGATAGGATGAGATGCTTCCACCTAAACTAGCGCACGTAGATGCTCGATTCTACACATGATTCCCATTTTCTATATTTTCATCATGGTACCTTTCCAAAGCCCCACCATAGTGGTTTTCACTGGAGGACGAATTTTTCTTTACTATTTTCAACCCTTTTTTTTGGATTTTTTTGTATTTTTCTGTGAAAGATTTTAAGCTCATGTTGAACCACTTGGTTGTGTCGATGTAGATGCTTCTGTCATAATGTGCCATCAATATCTTGCCTAAAGAAGTTGTTTTGCCAAGATACGTGCACTTGAATACAAATTTTGAGATTCCTGATCTGCTTTGTTGATACTAGAGTTGACTTTGTCTTTGTGCTCACATTGTGATAGATTGCCTTTTGAATCCTTATGATGAAGGGTGGCTGCCAATACATGGTAAATGTGAGAATTGGATATCATGTGTGGAGGCGTGGATGGAGTGTGCTTAGGAATAGGAGATGGATTGGTTGATAGTTTGGAACCTTTGACTCTCCAAACTTGGGAAGATGAGCAATAATAGGTTGATACAAAATTGTGCGTGGAATTTGGACCAACTACTTGATATACTTTGTACGTTGCTTGAGAAGCCTACTTTTTATTTTGTGGACGTATTTGATGGATACATTTCCCTTTTGTATTTTTCCCCATAGTTTCTTTGACTAATGGAGTTTGATAGGGATAATCTTTCTTTGTATTTTTTGGTATCCACATGTATTTGGATTTTCCATTATCCTTCTTAGCTTCTTTTTCTTTGATAACATTCTTTATAATTTGATTCAAATCTTTCTTTTGATGTTGGTCCCAATTCGTGGATGGGGTGATGGGTGGATGAAGATTAATGATGTGGCTCGTTGTAGTATTGGCATCAATTTCATCATAAGGATTCTTTGTGCTCCCTATGTTGATGTTTGCTTGAGACGAAGTTTCCCCCAGTATGGTGGTAGTAGCACCTTTGTTCTTTGATTCTGCCTATTTTGAGATGTCTTGTTCAATAAGCATTCTCTAATAAATGACCACTGCAGTTTATGTTATTTCAATTTGTTGCTCTGCTAACTCCAGAATATCCTGTTTTGTTTGACCTGTTTCCTTGAGTGGATAATGTTGGATATCTTCATACATGACGTCCTCATTCTAAATTTTTGATATATCTGATCCTGATGTTGACAACTTAGTTTGACTGTAGGAATCAATAACCTTCTCTTTTTGTGTAATAATGTCAGGAGTAAAGGAATCCTATTCTGAATGAAGATCATCTATGTGTCCATTCAAAGAAAGCATCTCATGGGTAGATGAAGGAGTATGTGCTATGAGGATGTGATCATATTTGTGACATCTTGTATAGATAGGAGAGTGTCCATTAGATCATTGTAGTATCTTGGAGATACAAATTCTTGATCTTGATTAATTTTGGAATTGCTTTTGACGTACTTTGGATTGAGTTCTTAAGATGAGTCAATTTTAAAGGATGGATTGCTTATAAAGGGTTCTTTTATGTATTCATTAGGCATGGGAAGTGGCTTAATATCGTCTTGATCTTTGAGTGGACTTGGATCAAATGTTGAGTTGAGGATTTCTTTAATATCTGTAACCATGAGGTCGAAGGATGTCAATATGTCTTGGAAAGGACCATTGCTAGACTTTGTTGAAAGATGTTGATCATGATTTGGAATGAATTCTAAATATATGTCCTCGAACTCATTGGATGATGTAGAGGTATAGTCAAAATGATCATTAGTGGAAGATCACTGATTATAGGATCAAATAATGTTAGCACTCCTTGAAATAGATCATTGTCGGATATTGTTGAGGGGTTTTTATCATGATCAAAAAGTTACTCTTGATTTATGTTGAGTTGATCTTCAGATGAGGTAGAGACATCTTCAAGGGGCTCATTGATGGATAGATCTTGATCATTGTTTTCAACAATTGTGGTGGGGAGATTGTCAATGCTATCACTAGTGGTTGAATCTTCATCATTGTCCTCAATAGTTATTATTTTTTGATCAATGAGGCCTTGGATGATATTTTTGAGTCGAATACAATTTGATGTTGTGTGCCCCTTTATTTTGTGAAAATCACAAAGGTGCTTCTTGTTATACCATGGTGGTTTAACTTGAGGCTCTTGATAATTGTCATAAATAGGGATCTTGATTAGATTTTGATGTACTAGTTTCTTTGTACCAGTTTCTTCATGACAGATTCAATCGATTCCCCAAGGGGTGTGTATTTTTGTTTGTTACCTTGTGAGATTTGTACTTTGAATTCACCTTGTGGTGATTGATTTTGGAGATGTGGTGATTGATCTTCGAGATGTAGAGGTTGGGTTTGTTGTTGATGTTGTTAATCTTGATATCCGACTTCTTGACATTGGAGATATTGTTCTTGATGTGGTTGTGGATACAACTCAATGCTTTGATGACTTGGTTTAACCAATGGAAGAGTGTATTAATTTTGGGGTGGATATGTCTCTTGGCACAATGAGTCAATTATTTTGGCAAGTGAAGCAATTTGATCTCGCAAAATTTGATCTTGATACCCTTGATATAGTTGATTTGGTTTTTGTTCAAGCAGATTTGGGATGATGTTTAGATTTGGCATTATAGATTGAAAAAGAACATTGTTTTGGTTTGGAAACATATTACCTTGATTTAGGTAACTTTGATTTTGCATTGTGTTACCTTCACTTGGATCAATACATGGAGTTAACATTTTTTTTGGACTTTGAACAACATTTGTATGATTCGAAAACATATCTATCCCAAAGTTTACCTTGTGTGGATTTGAATTTTTATGTTTGGTAAAATTGTACTTGGTTTTATCACATTTGGCATGTATGGATTGGATGGGAGAATGTTGTTGTTGAAGACTCATGCATTGATTCTTTGGTTGATAGATTTGTAGGTTTGGAATTTGATTTAAATCTATCACAGGGAAAGGTGTTCCAAAATTTAGATTGGGCATACTCACATTTGTTGTACCATTGAGGTTTGTAGGAGATAATGATGCCATGTATGGATTGCATAAATGTGAGTTTTGATAATCAATTGGCATTGTAAGGCTTTACTAGTTTGGTTGACTTAGATCACTCATGATGCACAAAATAAGTTTATATTCCATGTTCTTGTGTTTTGACCTTGTTTACCTCTAAAGTATTTAGGACCAATGATGAGATGAAGGATGAAATGGGTGAATGATATGGGTGTTGAACTTTTACGAACCTTGGACGAATACTATACTTTAGGACTTTTGGATTTTTGATTTTTGATTTGGTTTGGATTTGATTTTTATTTGGATTTTATTTTTATTTGATTTGGATTTGATAATGAACTCATAAACTCCAAGATGTTGGATGTTGTCTTGGAATAAACTTGTCGACATGGTGATAATTTAACTAAATGTATGAAGAAGGATTCATCTACACACACCTAGTCAAACAAGATGATTTTGATTTGATTTAAAGGATTTTCCCAAAGTCTAGTATGAATGATTTTTCCAATGGTTCAAAAGTTGTTTGTGATATGGGATGATAAATGTTTGGGATGAATGAAGTGTTTGATTTTGATCCTAGATGAACCTAAGAAGAACCTTGTTTACAAGACCAAGATAGTGAAGAACATGCTTTTCCCTAAGAGTAGTTCAAACCAAAAGACCAAGTTTTGCTTGAAAGATTATAAGAAAAAAGATAAACAAGCACATGTGTGTGGTTCAATTGATTTCATCTTGATTAACGAATTGATTTTACCACATCCACACTTCTTGCTTAGTTTTTCAAACTGAATGTCTATGTCTCAATTTCTTTTCATCCCACAAGGTCCATTATGTGGAAATCAAGGCAATCAAGGCAATAGTTCGCTAATGTTGACTTTAGTGAGAGAAAATTGAGATATAAATCCAAATACTTAGAAGCCTCTAAGGATGAAATCCCTAGGACAAGCAGTAGCACTTGGATTTTTCAAAGGTATTTGCTCCTTCTAAAGGGTTTGAAATTTGATGACCTTGTTGAATGTTTGTTTTCAAGATTTTAGATCCAAGTAAAGTGTTTTGATTCTTAAATGATGCACAACCCTATGATAGAAAGAGACAATATTTATTGAATTCCCACTTGGATAAATCTAGCTGTGCCTATTCTTAGTGGATGATTAGAAGCTTGACCACATTGGCTCCCCTCCATGTCACACACTTCTCAGGTCATCTGACCTTCAATTTTCATGAATCTCCCATGAAAAACTTCTCATCTCTACTAAAAACCACAAAAATGTGGGATGGCTTCAAAACGACCATTCTTGCACCAACAAATAGTAAGGATTTTGGCCTTTTATACAAATTGGTTCTTAGTCAGGGTAATCGTGGACATGGCAGCTTGCAAGCGTCCAACAAGAAACTAAAGGATTTAATCAATCATACTAGGGGCTCTTATACTTTTTATGATAGTACCCCATTCTGAAAGACACTGTATGGCTAAGGCCTACATACCATGAGGACTTGTTAGTTTAGTCTTATCCATTTGTATACCAGTACGAGTGAAAAACTGGTTGGAGTCGCCTTCGAATTGGTCTTAGGTAGGCCCCTCTAAAGGTAAACAAAAATGAGTAAGTACATTTGTAGTTCGATCAATCCCTGTTTAAGTGAACAAAGAGAGAACACACGAGATATACTTAACTCACACTAGCAAGCTTTGTTCAATTTTAAGAGCCCAAATTGAAGTGTGGAGGCAACTTTTATACAATTTAATATCACCAAAAGACTTTTGATTCTCAAGATCGCTATGAAGTGTGAGAGAAGTGCATACGCCTTTTAAATGGTATTTATTTGTAAAAAGGATTACAAAACACAAAAAAAACATGTTCATTTTAACTTCAAAAACAATAATTTATTCTTTTTATAGCACCAAGATGAAGTGTGAAGTTTGCTTGTTCAATTTTTAGATCCAAAACCAACTCTAGTAAGTGTCTAATGTTCTTTTTAACCCTTTGATTGTTCTTTTTAAAACCCAAATGAAGTGTATTTAAGTTCTAAAGCTAAAAGATAACAATGTTCCAAAGATTGGGTTATAGGTGTCCCCAAATTGTTAAAAAACACTTGTTACAATCGTGAAATAGTGCCATAAAAAAACCTTCCCTTTGTTTCCTCTTTCCCTTCTTGATTTCCTAACCTACAAAAGTGCTCAATATGTTAGATGAGATTAAGAAACAAGAAGATATAAGGGTTAGTTGAATGATTAAGCATAAAAACCCTAAAATTTAGACCATGTTACGATGTGTTTTGACTTTAGATGTAAAATTTAAAATTTTAACTTACAAAAATTGAGAAACACTTACACCATTGTATAGCTTATGAAATTCTACCCCATTTCAGAAACAAAGCTTCAAAAAAGACCTTTGTATGACCAAGATATGGCCATTTAAAGATTGACTATAAAAGTGCTAAAATAGTGATCAAATGCGCTAAAATAGTAGGTGAATGTGCTAGAAGATGTCGCAAATGCACTATAATAGAGCTTGGATGCGCCAAAAGTCACCACCTATGCGCTGAAAGAAGCCACGGGTGTGCTACATCGAGATTAACGAATAGATCTATTGAAAAGTACTGAAATTGACCAAAAAAATGTGTTAAATTTTAGATTTTTTCCCTCCTAGTGCCAAAATGTGAATGGTAGCTCTAGACCTGCACAAACATGAACAAACAACACAATGTTAGTCAATTATACAAATCTAAACTAGCATTTCCCATGAGATTCATTTGAAGCATAATGAACAAGAAATAAAGTAACGAAATTAAGTAAAAACAATCTAAATCCTATTCAAATGCTCAAACTCTCAATCCCATAGGGGAATTGGTGTTATTTCAATGTGGAAAATAACCCTTTTCCCAATTCCTTGCAAGCTTTGATGATGATCAATGGTGCTCCTTGATAAAATTTGCAAAAACCTAGCTATGGTGATGAAATGCTTTGAAAACCTTGATGAACAATGGATGAACTTGCCTAAAATCTGTATATAATGACTTTGCATAAATTTGTGGATCCAAAATTAGTAAAAGAGCTCTTAATTTATAGGAAAGAAGGATGGAGGAATGCAAAACATGGAGGATGTGGGACTAAAGATCAACCAAGAACAAAATGCCACTTGTCAACATGCCAGTGGAGAGAGGTGGAGCACATTTTGATGAATGTACATATAAATGCTATTAGGTGGAGATTTGAAATTTGAAAGTTGGCTTGTGGAGGGAGATGTGGAAGAGGAGTTAATGCCACTTGGCTCAAGAGAAAGGACTTGTAAGAGGCTTTTAATGCCATGTTGGAGGACAAGATCTTTTGGGAGGGAGATTTCAAAATGAGTGAATATTCCAATGAAATGCCTTTTTAAATGAAAATAGAAGAATTTATAAATCAATTAAATTGATTTATTTGTGCAAGTTGCAAAATTTAGAGGATTTGATGGATTAGAGTTAGAGTTAATTAGGATTTAATTAACTTAGATGGAGATTAGCTGATTTAACCTTTTGACTTAGATTTTTGGATTTATTTAAATCAAATGGGAGGAAGAACGAACATTAGATTTAATTAAATAAAGTTTGATTTATTTAATTAAAAGAGATGATGTTAGATTTAATCAAATAAAGGTTAATTTATTTAATTAGAGGATTATGATTTAATCAAATAAAGGGATTTATTTAATTAAAAGAGGAACATTAGGATTAATCAAATAAAATGATTTATTTAATTAAAAGAAGATAATAATTTAATCAAATAGAGTTGATTTATTTAATTAATAGAGGAATTATGTTGAATTTAATCAAGTAAAGATTACTCGATGAAATGGTTAGCAGAGAGATGATTTAGGTAGAATTGGTGTTAGTAAATCAATATAGGTGCATGAGATCAATTAGTATAATTTCAACGTCTACACAAAGGTACCTTCATTTGAAGATGAGTCAAAAATTACCTTTGTTCGAAGGCGTAAAATGTAAAAAAACCTTTGAACGAAGGTAAATTCCCAAAATGGAAGAAAAAAAGGAACATTTATTCAAAGTTCCCTTTTTCCATTTTTGGTATTTACCTTCGTTCAAAGGTTTTTTTTGTGGGAATGACATACCTTTGAACGAAGGTCCTAAAAGTGATTTTTCCACATTAAGCCTCAAATTTTCCTCACATTTTTTAATTTCCAACCTTGGATTGACCAACAAATGGAATGAATATGATAAGATAATTTTTAGGATCATAGCACTCAAAATAATATTTCCAATGAAAATACTTTTGAATATTTAGTTTTATTATTATATTTATTTTCTATTTTCTAGTGAACATAGGTTTTTTAACAATCATTAAGGTCTCTATTCCACACGAGGAAAAATAGTAAAATAGATTTAATATTTTTGAAAACTATATGTGCACTAGGTATTGATGTTCTTATTTCAAAAGAAAGCTAATTCAGATGCATACAAAAAAGATGTGTTATCAAAGTAAAGTATGTCTAAATTATAGTTAATCTCACTTCAAAATTTTATCCAAAAAAATTATGCAATAAAAATATTTGTGCATTAGATAATGGTCTTACGAATCTATGTTTAAAAGTATAATTTTATCCTTTCTACAATTAAAGTCATGATTTATCAAAGTAACTTCACTTTTTAAAAATACTATTAACTATAAATAAAAAAGTTAATAAAATTTATGTTAAAAAACTCACAAATTATTTCTTAAATATTTTTTAAAATACATATTTATAATATATCTAGAATAAATCTCAAAAATCACTAGTTCACATCATCTTCAAATTATTAATGGTTTAGTTGTTATAGTTGGTAGAAAGTGAAAGTTCGGTGAGAAATATTGATTTCAATGTCTCATTGAGCAAAAAGTGGGACATACTATTGTGGGGTCACCTTGTATCAAAGGGGTTAGCATGAGGTGATCGATGCCAAGTGTTTCCCATAGTGCGAAGGGGATAGCTAACAATATCACCAAGGATATGTGGTGTTATATGTCTAGTACCACTCCTTTCCTAGGTGGATAGACTTGTAGTTGATGGCCAAGGGGTGATAGAGGTTGGAATCCACCATATTGGATAGGTTCATCACTTGTGGAAATCTCATTTTTTTCCTATATGATCATTTTGGGATTAAGGATGAACCCTCAATGTAGTATGGGATGCATTGTAGTAATCTTCTCAGTTGTCTAAAGGTATGTTTGATCTCATTAGGATGAGGATGGATCCCCAATGTAGTATTGGATGCATCAAAGTCCTCATCCTAATCATTCCTTTAGAAAACCCAAATTTCTCCCCTCACTTATACCCCTAACCTGACACCATTACTATGGGATTGTTCTTCAAGATATCTTATTAGATCTACTTGGTCAAGGTAGACAAGTAGTGGTCAACGTGGTTGGGGTTTTTGTACCCTTGAGTTGGGTAACCAAGAACCCTGGCATCTAGTTACATGACAAGTCAAATTCTTATTCATTTCCATGTACTCTTAAGTTATGAGTATTGTACTTTTATTTTCACTTAAATACATTGTAATATAATTTGAATAAGGTCACATTAGTTAAAAAAGATTTGTGTATTAACTTTTGCTTTAAATAAAATTGTTGGCTCATATGCTTAGTTTTTACATATGAAAGGAGAGAAACAAAGGGACATTATGAACCTGAGTTATGATTGTGGAATCATTCCTTAATAAATTAGAAACATTACCATTGAGGTGGTTAACAATAGAGCTATTAGTCAAACAACCAAAAATATAAAATTTTCATCATGGGATTATGAGCTTACTCAAATGGAAAGTATTAAGAGGCCCTCACCTCCTTGTTCAAGGGGAGAGTGGAGTCAATTCCACTTCTAAGCAAAGAAAAGAAATAAAGAAGCAATGACCACTATATGATTGGGTTAGATTGAACTTTGATGGGGCCTTGAGAGGGATCTTTGGTTAGTTGTAAAATAAGAGACATTAAAGGGAACTTTGTTGTTATTGCATTAATAAAAATAAAAGACAATGAATAATGAGGTAGAGGCCCATGTGTTGATGTTTGGCTTTCAAACTTGTCATTAATTTAGGCTAAAGAATGTAGAAATCAAGGGCGAATCAATGGACATTAGTAATGCAATTTACAAATGGAACATCGGGAGTTGGAAAATCAACAACATAATTTTATAGGCCTAGTAATTACTTGATTCTTTAAAATATTTCACTACACAACATACCTATAGAGAAGCCAATTTTTCCATAGATTATCTTGTCGAGTTTGCTTTCAAGATGATTGAAGAAAATAAAATTAGGTCAAGTGAGGATTGGGAAGAACTGGGTGAAGAAAAAGAGACAGTTTGTGATATGGAAAAATATTTGGTAAAAAAGAATGTATTAGGTGGTTTAAGCAATCTTCTATGGGTGGTGGCTATAGGGTTAGGTATTCCTATTATCGGTGGTGCTTCGTTGTCCAATCAATCCTCTACTATGGTTTGTGATCCATTCATCATCATGGACTACCTTGCCAAGGAGATTCAGAGGAAGTGCAAGGCCTAGAAGGCCATGGATTTTCTTCAATAGGTAGTTGGGTTGAGTGAGCAACCAAGGATAGAATAGATGGTCTCTTTGCTAATAAAAAATTTATGAGGAAAAAAATTAGACTATTGGTACGAATTTGTACTATATTATAGAGATATTTATGTAGTTATATTAATGGTTTTAGGTCATTTTGGCTATTTGCTATAGTTGATGGTTGAAGGTTTGAATATTAGAATGAATTTTGTACTTAAGGATATTTTGTTTATAAACCCCTTAGTTGGTACAAGTCTAGAGTTTTAATACAATTCAAACATCAACAATGCAAATTTTATATAAATATTTTAACAATATGGATCAATCCCCTAGATCATATTTATCTATAGTATATATATAGTCACCCAAACCATATTAATCTAGCATGCATGCACACATGCAAGTAAATTAATTGGAAAACTTTATTAAATATTAAAAAAAAATCATATTTTATATGTATGATTAATAAGACTTGATCAAAAAAATTTAGTATAAAATATTTCAATTAAAATTCTTCACTTTCTTTGATTTGGATCAACTGAACAATTTTTTTGATAATTTATATTTTTCCTAAAATGTCAATTGAAAAACAATTATCATAAAAATTCATATGACAATCAATATGATTAGTATTCAAGATTTCTAGAAAAAACTGTGCGCAAATTTTTACATCAACATTTCGGATCATACTCCATGATCCATCATCAGGCTCCCTCTCTATCTGCTTATCATCCTGATGATGGATCATGTAGTATGATCCGAAATGTTGATGTAAAAATTTGCACACAGTTTTTTCCAGAAATCTTGAATACTAACTTGATGAACTGTGAAAAGAAAATGTTATTAATCAAGATGATTGTCAAATTTTAACCCCAAGTCATATACTTATCTTGAATTGTACAATTTTTTTTTAACTTTTTAAACACTTGATTTTGTTGGGAAACTTCTAATTGTAATAACAAATATGTCTGTAAATAATAAAATAATTTTTACATCGTAATAATTTTATAAACCTAAATTCTCAATATTATTTGATCAAAAATGTTGATTTTTGTAGCTCGAAAAGTGGGATATGGATTTGCTTTAAAGCAACTCAAGATTAGATTTGCTTTAAATCAATTTGAGTTGGATTTTTAGCAACAACAGGATTTTTGTATTCTTTAAATAGAATGTTTCTGAGTTTGTGAGGATAAGATAAATCCAAGAGTGGGATTTTATTCTTTAATAGAATTTTTTCGAGTTTGTGAGGATAAGATAAATCCTAGAGTGATTTTATGTGTAAATAAAGCCAAAGAAAGCAAGGAAAGATTCTTTCCTTGCACGCTAAGTAAAGCAGCTAGGCTCTATAAATACAAGATTGTTGTAGCAAACTCATATTGTATTTTCGAAAGAAAAGTTTGTTGTTAGGCTGAATAGAAGATCCAACATTTACAGGTTTTTCCCCGCATTGGGGTTTCCTGGGTATATCTGTGTTATTGTCTTTTTTTGTATTTGGCTTGATGTTATTTTTGCTTCCACTGTTATTAGTTGTTAATTAACCCAGTTGTATTAATTGTTATAAATCAGATTTCTTTCTATGAATTTATTGTGCAATTAATTTGTTGCTGGGTTATAGAAATTAACATGGTATCAGAGCTCTAAACTCTGAATACGAAGCCAAGATTTGTGACACAAATTTCAAGAAAAAAAAAAGTCATCAGATTTTTTTCTCCAGTTCTTTTGTAGCTATGGCAACCAATGTTCGATACGAGGACAGGCTCGAGGGTGCGTCTAACTTCTTGCAGTGGAAGGTTCAGATTACATCTGTTCTCAAAGAGAACAGGCTATGGATCTATGCTAGCACAGAAGTGACTCCACCAACAAATGATCCTATTGCCTTAGATTCACATGAAGTCAAAGAGGCCAAGGCTCAGAGGATTATCCTAGATGGAGTAAGAGATCATTTAATTCCTCATTTATTGGGGAAAGACACCGCCAAGGAGATGTGGGATATGCTCACAAAACTTTATCAGAGTGACTATCAGAGTCGTAAGATGATGCTCAAAGACAAACTGCATAATACCAAGATGTCCAAAGGCGAGAGTGTGACCTCCTACTTGTCCAAGCTGACACAGGTCAGGGATGAGCTTGCTGCTGTTGCAGAGATGATTAAAGAAGATGAGTTGGTGCGTATAGCCTTGAATGGTTTTTCAAAGCATTGGGAAGTGTTTGTCAGGTGTGTTGTCGGCAGAGATCGGCTACCTGATTGGGCAAGACTTTGGGATGATTTTGTTCAGGAGGAGATCCGTGAAGGTGCTCATCGAGGAGATTAGACAAAGAAGGTTCAAGATGAAGAAAATCTTGCTCTTGCAAGCAAGGGTAAGAAGAAGTCCAATAAAGAGCAATCAGAAGGTTCTTCTTCCAAGAGTGGGAAGAAGAAAGATCTGAGCAAGATTAAATGTTTTTGCTGCCATCAGATGGGTCACTATGCCAGTCAATGTCCGAATAAGAAAAATAAGGACAAGCAGAAGAAGCAATTTGCTGCTACAGCAGAGGTGGACGAGTTTGCATCACGATTTGAAAATGAGTTTTCGCTCATTGCCTCTCTCAAGTTCAATTGCCAACAAGGTATGGTATATTGACAGTGGGGCTTCTCGCCACATGACGGGAGTCAAAGAATGTTTCACCAAGTTGGAGGAGAAGAAGCTGGATTTCTATATTGAGCTCGGAGACAATGCCAAGTACCATGCAACTGGTATTGGCACCGTCAAGTTTCAGAGGGAGTCTGGCAAACCTTTGTTGGTGGAGGATGTGTTGTATGTCCCTGGCATGACAAAGAATTTAATCTCAGTTTCAGCCTTGGAAGACAAGGGTTACATCGTGACCTTTGAGAGGGGAAAAGTCTATATTCGTCCCAAAGATTCCAAGATTGCAAAAGTGATTGGTGTCAGGCATGGCAGCTTGTTTCGGTTACAGTTTGAGCCAGCACATGCATTGGTTAGTAGCTGTAAAGGGATAGGAGAATTGTGGCACAGGAGGATGGCTCACCTTCACTATGGAGCACTTAATATTCTTAAGGAAATAGTGACAGGGCTGCCTGAGATGAAGACAGAAAAGCATGAGGTGTGCAAGGGTTGTGCTCTTGGGAAATATGCCAAGACCAATTTTCCAAGCAGCGACACTAGATCCGAAGGGATTTTGGATCTCGTACACTCAGATGTGTGTGGACCTATGTCAACAACATCCTTGAATGGATATGAGTATTATGTTACCTTCATTGATGATTTCTCCAAGAAGACATGGATATATTTCATGAAGAATAAAGATGAGGTCTTCAGTAGGTTCAAAGAGTTTAAGGCTCTCGTGGAGAACCAAACTGGGAAGAAGATCAAGATACTGAGGTCTGATAATGGAGGCGAGTATACCTCGAATGCCTTCAAAGATTTTTGTGCTCAGGAAGGTATCAAGAAAGAGTTGACAGTTCCGTACAACCCTCAGCAGAATGGGGTTGCTGAAAGGAAGAATAGAGCTATTGTTGGAGCAGCCAAGGCCATGCTTCATGATCAGGATCTACCTTGGTTCTTATGGGCAGAAGTTTGCAACACAGTTGTGTATTTGCAGAATAGGAGTCCTCACAAAGTGTTGGGAAAATTGACTCTAGAAGAGGTGTTCACTGGTAAGAAACCAGATTTGGGGCACATTCGCATCTTTGGATGCCTTGTGTATTGTCACATTCCTGTTGAGAAGAGAACCAAGTTGGAACCTACTGCAGAGAAGGGTATCCTTGTTGGGTATAGTGAAACTTCTAAGGCTTATCAGGTTTATATTCCTGCTCTCAGGAAAACAGTGGTTCGCAGAGATGTGAAGTTTGAGGAAGAGAGGGATCTTCAGAAGTCAAGTAACTTGATGAATGAGGAGGAACAAACATCCACAGTTGAGGTAGCACAAAATCCTCAAACTTCAGTCACACAAGCTGGAGAGCAGAACAAGCAGGATGATCAGATAGAGGAACAAATAATTCCTCAGCCTCAGATTCCTATTAGTGAGAAGAGGAGAAACAGGGCAGCTGAGCAAACATTAAGAGAGGCTCAAGAATATGTAGGTGATCCTCAAGATTTAGTCAGACAAAGAAGGGCTCCCAGACGTTATTCAGATTATGTTGCACTTATGAGTGAATTAATTGAAGTAGAGCCTTCCAGCTTTCAGGAGGCATCCAAGCACCAAGTGTGGAGAGATGCCATGGTGGAAGAGTATTCTTCCATCATGAAGAACAGTGTGTGGGAGGTAGTACCAAGACCAGAAGATAAGTCTGTGGTGGGCTCGAGATGGTTGTATAAGATTAAGCATGCTGCAGATGGTAGTGTGGAAAAATTCAAAGCCCGGTTTGTGGCTAAAGGGTTTTCTCAGAAGGAGGGAGTCGACTATGATGATACTTTTGCTCCAGTAGCCAGGTACTCATCCATAAGAGCTATCATTTCTATAGCAGCACAGATGGGTTGGAAGATTCATCAGATGGATGTAAAGATGGCCTTCCTCAATGGGGTGATTGAGGAAGAGATTTACATAGAGCAACCAGAAGGGTTTGAAGCACATGAGAGGGATTCTCATGTATGTAGGTTGAAAAGATCACTGTATGGACTCAAGCAGGCTCCCAGGGCGTGGTATTCATGTATTGATAGTTACTTGCAGATTGTGGGCTTCATTAAGAGTGAGGCAGATTCAAACCTGTACTATGTTCAGGTGAAAGGTGAACTTCTCATATTGTTGTTATATGTTGATGACCTATTTCTCACAGGGTCCGAGGAGCTCATAGCACATTGCAAGCGGGATCTTGCATGAGAGTTTGAGATGAAGGACTTGGGGTTGATGCATTACTTTCTAGGATTGGAGTTGTGGCAGAAAGAGGGAGAGATCTTCCTTGGACAAGGGAAGTACTTAATTAATATCTTGAAGCGATTCAGGATGGAAAACTGTAAGCCTATGTCAACGCCACTTGTGACCAATTGGAAGAAGATTGATGCTTCTAGATCAGAGGCAGTGGACCCGACTTTATACAGACAGTTGATAGGCTCTCTTATGTATCTGGTCAACACCAGGCCAGACATTTGTTTTGTAGTGAACTCACTTAGTCAGTTTATGGTGGAACCTAAACATGTGCACTGGATAGCTGCGAAGCATGTTTTGAGATATCTCCAAGGCACAGTTGATTATGGGCTTGAAGTATGTTCAACAAGATGGAGTGAAGCTCAAGGGGTTTCTGATCATTAGGCGTGAATCGAAGAAACGCAGTGCATTTATTTGGATGGGGCGATCTCTTGATACGAAGCAAGCGATTGCGGGTAGAGGCAGCGGTATGGCTACATGTGAGGCTATCGGCCGAAACTTCTAGCTGGGCTCTTTAATGAAGTTGGATCCTACGTCATTTTGTGATAATCGAGTTGCATCAAACTCTCGAGAATCCAGTGTTTCATGACAAGTCAAAGCACATTGAGATCAAGTACCACTTCATCAGAGATTGTGTGGAGAAGGGGATAGTGAAGCTCAATTACATTCCTACGGACGAACAGATAGCAGATATCCTGACAAAGGCCTTGATGAAGAGCAAGTTTGAATTCTTCAGGGACAAGTTGGGTGTGGTGCAGAACACTTTCCTCGCTAAGAGGGAGTGTTGATTTTTGTAGCTTGAAAAGTGGGATATGGATTTTCTTTAAAGCAACTCAAGATTAGATTTGCTTTAAATCAATTTGAGTTGGATTTTTAGCAACAGTAGGATTTTTTTATTCTTTAAATAGAATGTTTCTGAGTTTGTGAGGATAAGATAAATCCAAGAGTGGGATTTTATTCTTTAATAGAATGTTTCCGAGTTTGTGAGGATAAGATAAATCCTAGAGTGATTTTATGTGTAAATAAAGCCAAAGAAAGCAAGGAAATATTCTTTCCTTGCATGCTAAGTAAAGCAGCTAGGCTCTATAAATACAAGATTGCTGTAGCAAACTCATATTGTATTTTTGAAAGAAAAGTTTGCTGTTAGGCTGAATAGAAGATCCAACATTTATAGGTTTTTCCCCGCATTGGGGTTTCCTGGGTATATCTGTGTTATTTTCTTTTTGTGTTTGGCTTGATGTTATTTTTGCTTCCGCTGTTATTAGTTGTTAATTAACCCAATTGTATTAATTGTTATAAATCAGATTTCTTTCTGTGAATTTATTGTGCAATTAATCTGTTGCTGGGTTATAGAAATTAACAAAAAAAACTTCATACTAACACTAACCACAGCAAGAGTAAAAGAATATACTAGAAACACGAGAGCCCACAGCCGCCTGTAATAACTTTCTCAGCATCCATTAAATGGATGAACAAGCAAACTCAACAGCTTTGATGTAACACAACACCTTTCTTGTTGATGATGATCTTATCCATTAGTCATTTGTCTTAACTACACTTGTACAGAGAAAGGCCTTTCGAAATCATATCAGGTGGGAGAGAGACATTAATTTTTTTTCATTGAAAATTGCCACTCATGAATGATTTAACTTAAGCATAACTTTAATCAATAAAAAGAAGCAAGTAGACAGAGATGAGGCCACAAGAGTCACATCAGATCAAAAAGACAGATAAGAAAAACTCCAAATCATCAATTCTCTTAAAATAAAAGTTTTAGCACAATACCCAAGTGCACATTTTTTATATACTTCAAATTATTTTCAAAGCCAGAGAATTATTTCATCTATTTGTTTCCCAAATTGTCACAATCAAAATGATTACAAGTGTCAAGGATATACTCCAACCTGTTTGGAACTCATGATTTTTTCTCCCAACATTTGGGTGGTGGAACTTGTCCCTATGATGAGGGTCCATTTACCAACCTATGAGGAAATGATGATAAGCTTGATATAAACTCTTACACAATTAATCTTACAAGCACTATCAATTATTATTATGAGAAAAAAGTTCTACCAAAATTTTAAATTAGATAAGTTGTAAAGATGATACGATCAATGAAGATGCAAAATGTAAAATGAGGATTTAAACATGCATTTTAAATTCTCTTCTATTTTTGATGTACACATTCAATTAAGGAATTGAATTAAAAAAATAAAAGAAATAAGTGTTCTCACAACACTATTTCTTGTTACACATGCAAGATGTGTGTGGTTAAGTTCTAATAGATTTGTATTTGAAAAATGATATGTGATTGTTCTTTAAACCAGCAATATGATTTTTTTACGATCTCCACTCTTGTGAAAATAGTGTAATAATTGTCCCTTAATTACTACTATTTTTTTTATTAAATTCACAACAACTACCAACTTAATCAACCAAACATCTTCCATCTAGCTTAGAAGTGTTGACTTAATAACTTCTCCAATCACCATAGTGGCGACAACTCTATGCCACCCTTATATGCTTACATTCAAAACTGGTAAGTTTCCAATATTAGGGTCAAAATTCCCGAGAATCTTACATGGTCTAAACTTCTTCATCTTCAACTTATTGTATGTTCCTATAGAAACCTTTCCTTCCTCAGATATACCATAACTTCATTTCCAATAGCAAATTTCTTATGCCTCCTTTTCTCATCTACCTTCTCCTTATACTTACTATTCATGTCCTCCAAGTGCTTCCAAACCTGACTATGCAATGTTTCCATGAATCTTGCAAATTCTTCTATGTCTACACTTCTCTTATTCTCCATACTGATATTTTTAAGCTCCAAAAATCCTCTTGGATGTATCCCTGTCACAATCTTAAATGGTGTCTTCCCTGCTCTCTAGTTTACTAAATTATTATATGCAAACTCTACTTGCGGCAAAACTATATCTCAATTTCCTGCCTTATCTCCAACCAAACATACCAATAAATTACCCAAACTCTTGTTTACTACCTTTGTTTCTCCATCTATTTTTGGGTGATATGTTGAACTTTAGATCCATCTTCATCTTCTTTGATAATCTCCTCCAAAAGTATCCAATGAACTTGGTGTCCCTGTCTAAAACTACACTCTTTGGTAATCCATGCAACCTTACAATCTCCTTGAAAATTAAGTCAGCAACATACACAACATCACCAATCTTCCTACAAGGAATAAAATGTGTCATCTTAGAAAATCTATCCATTACTTCCATTATAGAATCATATCCTCTTTGTGTTCTTGGTAATCCCAATATGAAATCCATACTTATATCTTCCCAAGGTCTCTTCGGTATTGTCAAAGGTTTATACAATCTAGTATTCTAACTGCTCCCTTTTTCTACTTAAAAAATTTTGTAACTTTGAACATAATTCCTAACATCCTTATATATTTGCGACCAAAAATAGTGTTCACTCACCAAATCTACTGTCTTATCCAGTCCAAAATTTCCAACTAATCCTCCAATATATTTATCCTTGGTCAGATTCTCTCTCATTGAACTCCTCGGAATACACAACTGATTTCCTTTGAACAACATATCTTCCTGAATGAAATAATCCAACCACTGACTTCTATTTGTCACTACTAGTTCCTTACATGACTTCCATGCCTTAGCAAAATCTGGATCATTTTCATACATATGCTTCAGTTCCTCAAAACCCAATAATTCTATCCTCATTTCTGTCAACAAATTCCTTCTCCTACTCAATGCATTTGCAACTTTATTTGACTTGCCACTTCGATGATTCAACATAAATGTGTAACTCTGTAGGAATTCAACCCATCTCATGTCTCTCTGGTTCAACTTTCCTTGACTATTCAAAGACTGCAAGGCTTGATGATTGTTATACAACACAAACTCCTTAGGCAACAAATAATGTCTCCACTTCTTCAAGGATTCAATTATGGAATAGAATTTCTAATCATAATTGGATATCTCCTTTTGGCATCATTCAACTTCTCACTGAAATAAGCTATTGGTCTCCCTTCTTGACTCAACACTGCTCCTATTGCATTTCCATTGGCATCACAATCAACCTAAAATATTTTGTCAAGATCAGACAATGCTAACACTGGTTGCTTTTTCACCTTTTGCTTCAACAATTCAAAACTTCTTTGTTCTTCAGATGTCCACTTAAATTTTTTCCTATCTCCTCTCATTGTTTCTGCCATGGGGATGTAAATGCTACTAAAGATCATTATGAATTTCCAATAGAAACTTTCCAATCCCTGAAATGATCTCACCTCTCCAATGTTCGTTGGTGTAGGACAATCAACAATTGCTTTAACCTTCTCAGTGTCCATCTTCAATCCTTCAATAGAAATAACAAAACCCAAGTACACCAGCTTTGTCTTCATAAAGCTAGATTTCTTGATGTTTATCAACAACTTCTCTTCTCTTAGTCTCTGCAATATTTGTCTAATGTGCCACAAATTTTCTTCTCTAGTCCTACTGAATATTAGAATATCATCCAAGTAAATAATAAAAAACTTACCCAAGAATTGCTTCAGTACCTCATTCATCAACCTTATGAAAGTGCTAGGTGCATTGGTCAATCCAAATGGCACCACTAACCACTCATACAACCCTTCATTAGTCTTAAATGCAATTTTCTATTCATCTCCTTCTCTAATCCTGGTTTGATGAGATCCACTCTTTAGGTCACTCTTTGTGAAATACTTTGCTCCACTCAAACAATCCATAATATCATCCATCCTTGGCAATGGGAATCTATACTTGACAGTGATCCTATTAATTTCTCTTGATTTTGTATACATTCTCCACTCTCCATATTTCTTTGGTGCTAGTACAACAGGTACCACACTGGGATTAAGATTTCCCTAATCAATCCTTTCTTCAACAACTCTTGTATTTATTTGTTCAGCTTCGCATTTTCTGTAGGTTTCATCCTATGTGCCACTTTGTTCAAAAAAATTGCTCCCAGTATTAGATATATATGATGACTAATGCTCTGGACTGATGCTAGTTCATCTGGTACATTCTTTGATATGATGTCTTCATACTCTGTCAACAGTTTTTCTACTTTTGTTTGCGGTGGATCTTCATCCTTTACAATATAATTCTTTACTTCCTGATTACTGTACTTCTTCGAAATTAATACAAAACACATGCTTTCATGCCTCAATCCTTCCAAAAACTTCCTCCCATCTACCAAACATAGTCTGGCAGTGCCACAAACTTCACTTTTGTCCTCTTTCTCCAAAGGTATCAATTTAGTTCTCTTACCATTTGAAGTCATAATATAGGTATTCCTTCTTCCATCATGAATTTCTTTCCTATCATATTGCCATGGTATTCCTAACAATAAATGACATGCATCCATGGGCATAATATCACACCATACTTCATCATTATATGATCCTCTATGAAATTTCACCAAACATTGTTCATTCACCAAGATCTTATGTTCATCTTGAATCCATGTTATCTTATAGGGCTTTGGATGTTTCAATCTCTTCAAATTCAACTTGGTTACCATCTCTTCTAAAACTAGATTATATGTACTACCACTATCAGTTATAACTTTACATACCTTTCCTCTAGACTTACATCTTGTCCTGAACATATTCTTTCTTTGCAGTGATTCTTCAGTCACTTCTTCATGCATCAAATCTTTTTTCATTACTAATGACTCTCCTTTCTCAGGTTTCCCAACTAAATCAGGGGATCCAACAGGTTCTTCATCCACATAAGTTGTTCTTTTGGTATGCTCAATTCTCTTTTCGGTATGTCCTTAATGGCATTCAAATTCTCTATATCCTTCATCTCCACACTTGAAATAGGTTCCTCTAATTGGAATCTTCTTATATTTTCCTTCATCTCTCCTATATCCATCATTGTGGTAGGAATTATGACCTCCTCTATCATTGTGGTAGAAATATTTGTCCTCCCTCTGCAGTATGAATTTTTGTCCTTCTCTTCACTAGGGTAGGGTTTTCCATCCTTGTTTTTCTCTGCATAAGGTCTTCTTTCTCTGGATTTTGATCCACTCCTCTAGAATCTTCCTCTTGTGTGCTTCTATGTCTTTGTTCAAACTTCTTGTTCAACTTTTCCTCTACCTTTAGCGCAAATTGGTATGCTTCTTCAATTGATGTCATCTTCACCAAACTCAATTCTCCTTGAATTTTTGTCCTTAGTCCATTGATATACCTCACAACCTTTTCCTTGCTAGCTTCACTATGTCCAACCCTAATGATCATTTTGTAGAATTCTTCGATATACTCTTTCACAGATCTCTCCTTTTGTTTTAGGTTCTGCAATCTCTTCAACAACTCAAGCTCATAATCATTTGGTATAAATTGATTCATCAAATTTGTCACCATCCTATCCCACTTGATGATTTTCTCCTTTCCTCTTCTATTATGATACAATTGAACTTCTTTACACCATATAGAAAAATGACCTTTTAACTTAGTTTTTGCAAATCTCACTCTTTCCAAATCTTCAATTTCTTCATATTCAAAGTATTTTTCCATATCATTGATCCATTCAATCAAATTCCTTAGGATTTAAACTTCCCACATAATTTTGAATTTCAATTCTAGGTCTCTTACCAATCTTAGAAATAACTTTCAACATCTTTACTTGATATGAATCTTCTTCTTCTTCTAGGTTTTGTTCATTGTGATTTGCAACATGATCTAATTCATCATCATCACTTTTGTATAGGGTTTAGACCTCTCCTTCTATCTTCTTCTACAACATCTAATTAGACTCTCATTGCTCTCATCATTTCCAACATTTCATCCATTCCTCCAACAACATTCGCCATAGCAGGCACTCTCCTTGGTGGCATCTCCCTCCTTGGATCGTGTGCAACTGCCTTAATTCGATGATTTGGCTACAAGGGTTTCAAATGCCTCATAGTCGACAATCGTTTGGAAACACATGCAATCTGTCTCAGTTCGGTGATTTTTTAACCACAAGTAATGCCTCTCAATACTTGCAAACTTGCTCTGATACCACTTGGTGTAGTCATGGATGGAGGGTCCAGAAAGGATTGTCCAACTATGCAACTTAGAGTCAACACAACGGAAAGTAACACAATAAATTCTCAACAAACAAATAGAGATCCTTATTGATTCAACAACTTGTAGTCTTACATGCATCATATGACTTATATGTGGAATTTCGAAGGGCTCACAGGCTTTCCGCAAAGCATTACAACAATACAACTGGCACCAGGCCTTATTACAATCCCACAATTGGGTAGCTTGAAATATCTTAACTCTAATAATCAAATCCTAACTAAATCCTTTCCTATGAATTACAATTGATCTTAAATATGAATCTTCAGCTTCAAATATGGTCCACTTTAGCCTCAAGGGTTTACAACCCCAATGAATGATCAAGTATGAAGGTTGGCCTCAAACAAGAAAAGATAACCCATTGGTAAATGAAATGAATCACGGATCTCGAAGAAAGTTCCCCTAGGACCTAAAATTCTTGAATGATGCTCCATTAAGCTCTGCACGCTCCATAAGGTCTACACAATAAACCTGGGCCAAGTCGGCCCTAAATGCTCTGACTGAGAATGACAGTGAAATTCTGAGAGCGATAAATTTTTGTAAACAAATCTAAATAACCTGAAATATGGATATGTTATAGATGACCTCGTGTAGAAACTATATCCTTCTCTATGAGCTGAGAAATGATATAGCAGTAAAATGTGAAAGAAATTGCAGAGACAACTACAGACTGAAATGAAAGAATGAAATCTTTTTGGTTGATACAGGATTGCTTTACAACTAGGGATGCTCTTGCATCACATCCTATACTACTTCATGTCATCAATGGAAAGGACATAATTATAACAATGTGCACAATACCTTAGATCATTTACACAAGTCCATAGTGAGTGACTAGCATATACACAGTGAGTGACTAACACATGCATAATGAGTTAATAACACTTACCATTATAGTGCATCACAACTAGAAAAGAAATTTTGATGCATCCCATACTACATCATGGGTCTCATACTTCTCCCCAACCCTCTACACCAATCGTGATGATGGGAAATTATCCCATACTACTCATGATCATCATTGGATAAGGAGTAAGTGTAACAAACACATCGCATAAGGACATTAACAAGATTCTCGTATCTCACTGAACCATCTAGTCAATGGATTATAACATCTATTTCCCTTAGGCCACTAATGAAAATTTTCTCCACCCAAGAAGGAGTAGCATCCAACATATACCACCTTGTGGCCTTGGTGATATTGTCAACTAACCCCTTCATATTATGGGTAGTAGCTGGCATCGATCAACTTTGTGCTATAGGTGACTACATGCTAACCCTCTTGATATAATGGTTCTTTGGTTTCCATTACTTCGATAGTAGAGGTAACAACTAGCTCAACCACTCTAGTAACACATCTAGGATAGCTCTTGGTAGTTCCTTTCACCTCCATGATATATGGGAATATCAACTAGTCCATAAGATATAGTAGTAGCTATAGGCATCAATCATTGGCACAATTCAATGACAACCTACTAAATGCTCTAGTGTTAGAATCAATTTTGACATGTTTAGGTCTTATATCCATGTACAAATAATCTACACATCACATAGGTTCATGAGTTTTGTTCAAGTAGGCCTAGATTTATATATCATAATCAAGTGATTGAGAAGCCTATACATAGAGTTTGGAGTTTAATTTTACAAACCCATAAGAATCATATTGGCCTCTACTCAGCGTGTACACATAAAAAAATACTAAATTATAAAGTAATTAAACCAAATCACTTCATTCAATTTATTATTTGGAAGCACACTATTTATTGGATACAAGTTATCAAGTTTCTTTAACTCACTCATAACCATCTTATGCAAATTTTAGCCTCAAACTAAAAATTGTTGAAGAGGGAAGTTGAAACTAGTTTAGGAATAACCCTAAACATTGGAACTATCCCATAAACCCTCCCCTACATACTTGGGGTCACAAGGCTATTCTTCACCCAAGGAGTGCCTGCATATTTGCTTCCAAACAAGGTTAAAGTTGCATGTAGGTCTCCTGGGATTTCAACTATCAAATAAGAACTTGTACTTTTCCAAGTTGATATAACATTCACAAATCCTAGACACAACCATTTTTGTCACCCACATGAGTGATGTATAGCCCTCAAGGATTCCCAAAACATTGGGCAATATCACCTGGGAATTTATTTGTCACATTTCTATTGTCCTCAATGTTCTTCTGCAACTTTCTCTAAGAGTACATTAAATAATTATAGTATTGTGTAGTCTTACAAGATAAACCATCATTATAAGGGAACATCACTTCTATTTTAGGGTTTTCTATTGTTAGAATCACAATGATAATTACTAGCTAATAAGAACAAATATCCCTCATGCTTATCAATCAAAATTATTCAAGCCTAATAGGAACTTATAGCAAAACAATTCATAGTATCTAGATAACAATACTTTCATTAATATACAAAGTTTACATGGGTGCTCTACCACAATCAAACACACATACTTCCAAATATTGTTCTAGTTAGAGGACCATTTGCCATAAATTAAATTATATAGGATATCACAATTGGTAAGCTATCAAAGTATAATAAATAATATACATATATTCATTCTTATAGCAATGAGATCTGCTTATGCACATGTCATATCACAAATATGGTGTAGGATTGTATATTTTAGAGATGTTCATTATATTTTGAATTCAAAGGATGGTTTCATGACTATGATAATATACATATTCATTTTGTACAATAACATCAACCCTCGGCCTTTTACTATCTTTTGATTTGTTTGTTCAAACAAGAATGAATTTATCAACATAAGGTGAATAGGAAAGAGCACAAATATCGATCAAGAGGAATGAATTTAGTCCAATTATTATGTTTTATCATTGATTTATTGGCAACAACAATTAATAACTAAAAAATAATTTGCAAGATTCAAAATGTGGTTTATAAGACTTAAAAACACCTTAAGTGACTACAACAACCATGTTTCATAACCCACAAATTATTATTTTTACAAGAATAAATCCTCCCATCACATTTCTCCAAGCATCCAATTTTCGGTGTAGGAAAGTAGGTTGCTATTAATCATATAATTAGATTTTTCTAAGGTCTTTTAACAAACCCCTTTTTGGAACATATCCTACCCTTATGGTGTTACCTAAGGGCACATTTCTTGAGGTATTTTATCAAACAACTCACGTGCCTTGTCTAAGCTTCCACATTTTGCATACAAGTTTACCATATGTTTAGGGACAAAGACTGTTATTATATCATTTGAACTATCAACTATTACGTTTCCAGCTTGCTAGATGGAGAACTAGATAGTTTATGCAATTTTGGTTAAACATTCACCTACATGACTCACAACAAGCTTTGGTATAACAACTACTACGATGAATAAGTTTAATAATAATTATGGATAGAGGATAATTTTCATCCCAATAATAGCAATACATACTAAGTAGTAATATGAGTCATTTTGCAATGGTGGGTACCTATTTGTGATTTCTTTCATTGATGGGATCATTGCAGTGGTCCTCACACCCTTGGACTAATTCTCTATCATTTTGTTACTCTCCTCCCCTAAATCAATGTGCTCTTGGGAGTTCTACAACTTAATATCTTTGAAACATTATTCAACAAATTTATTCCAATTTGGAACAATGGTGTTGTCTAAATTAGAACCATCTGTGTCTATGGGTTGTTTGCTAACTCTAGGAGTCTGAGGAAAATTTTGTTGAGGCATATCAGATGACTTGGATCTTGATTTGGGAAACCAACATCATTTCCTTCTAGAGGGATTCAAGAATATCAATGGCAATTGTAACCCAAACAACTATTCAAATGTTTTTTACTTTTTTGTCGCTCTCTAAATGTCTCCTCTTCTTTCTTTCTCATTGTTGCATAGAAGGTGATTTTGCCTCCTAGCTTCCTTAGAAATTGAACTTGCTTCAAAGGAGAGTATTGTCCCTTCTTTGCATCTCCCTTCCTCCATCTCCTTACCATCTCTTGAAATCCCTCTATCCTTTGTGCTTTGATGGAAGTCCATAACTTGTTTGAAATCCCTTACTTTTTACATGGGCAAGGACGTAGTCAAGGTTGTGGAGTCAAGCTTTTTACACCTATCGATTCATTTTCTTGAAAGTTTCTAAAGCCTTTTTAACAAATTTGTTTCATTCATATCCTATAATTATGGTACTCCATGAGACACATTTCTTTATGTAGTGAAGAATTCCCATACCTCACAACTTGTAATTGCAATACAGTCACTACAATTGGACTCCCTTCCTTATTGTGGCCCCTATACCTATGTCATTACTCTCCATCCTCATTTCATCCTATTTTGTTTCCTTTTCAATGTTATGTGGTTTTTCTTTAAATTCCCCTAATGATCCACCATGGAAGTGGCTAATGTGGAGGATGTGACAAATAGCCTCTTTGAGGGTCTATTTATAGATTAGAGGGATAATTGATCAACGATTAAAATTAATCATTGAGATCAATGGTTGAAGTTGATTGAAATGATTGGGAGAAGACTCCAAGTGGCACCTATCCTTGTGATCGGTTTACTTGGAGAGGGTTGAGATCAATGGGATTTGGATGGTCAAGATTGTTTTAGAAAGAGGTAATGGGTGAGGATCAAAAAGGTACTTTTTGGAAAGACAAAAGATTATTTGTTAGAGACATGTGGAGGGTGAGGATTTTTTTAGAGAAGTGAATGAATAGAATTTGATGAGAAGATTTTGTGGGGAAGTGAGAAGCACAGTCATGTGTGTATAACATGCGTGAATTTGATCATGACTTAAGCATACTTAAGAATATGCAAGACGATTAATAAGTTGACTAATTGATTTTTGTTAATTTAATTATTTGATGACGATTTTGGAAGAATTAAATAAATAATTACATTTATTTAATTTTTGGAAGATAAAAATATGAAAGCATAATTTAATTAAGAGTTTTTGACAATTGAATGGTCTTATAGATTTTACAGTATGATAATGTTAAAAATTTAATTTAGATACATTTTTTTATAAGGCAAGTCTCCAATGCTAAAAATTGCATAAGTCTTCTACTAACATCATATAGAAAAAAATATTTGAGTTGGTGAGAAAAAAATCATCCTTGCCCTAAAACATACTTTTATTTTTCAAATTAATATTTTACCAAAAAGATCCCATGCAAGCACTTATTTAAATTGTTTATACTTTTTAATTGTTTATAAATCTTTTGGTTTTAATATAAATGTAGAGTTAATTTTTTTGGTGAAAAAAAAAATCATCCCCACCTCAAAAGCAATGACTCATTGATAACTAAAAAGTGGAGATTCTTATTTTTCATTATAAGATTCTAACAAGGTGGTTCCATGAAGCCACTTTACCAAAGTAAATTATTTTAATAGTGACTGCTCAAAAATTTTAGAATTTTTTTCGAGATTAGTGATCTCATGATTTTTATATTTTTCACTTATTTGTAAACCTTTTTTTTCATCCCCATCCCTAAAGCAAGAGTTGTACTGAGAACTTAAAAATAGAAATTCTTATTTTTCAAAACAAGATTCTAACAAGAAGGTCCCGTGCAACAACTTTACTAGACTAAGTTATTTTAACAGTGACTGCATAAAAATTAAAATTTTATTTGGGGGTTAGCAATCTCATTATTTTTATATTTTTAATGATTTCGAAATCTTTTTGGTAAAAAGAAATCATCCCCACCCCAAAAGTAATGGTTGAACTGAGAACTAAAAAATGCTCTTATTTTTTAAAATAAGATCACTTTACTAAAATTAAATTATATTAGCAGTGACTGCTCAAAAAATGTAGATTTTTTTTTAGGGTTGATGATCTCATAATTTCTATATATTTTTACTTACTTGTACATCTTTTTTTTGTTTTAATGTAAACCTAAAGTAAATCTTGTTGTTTTTATTTAAATATACAGATATTTTTGAAATATAATTTAGAAAGAAAAAACATGGAGTCATATGATACATTTTTTATCGAGTAATGGTTGCATAATTTCAACCCTTACTTTTTACCTATTGCTAAAATTTGAATTTCTTAACTCTGTCTGATCCACTATTTTAATAAATGATTTTGTATGAGACATAATGATTTTTAAAAAATTGCATGAAACTTTGTTTCTGGAAAATTAAGAACTACATGAAACTATTAACAAATTTATTCTATAACAAATTTTTTAAATTTCCTAGGGCCTCCCAACACCATAAAAATAGATTTAGAAGCCCCCTTGCATGAGACCACTTAAGTAAATACAGATATGTGTGTATATGCAACTAACTCTAGGTGTGTGAGCGCACACACAGAGATCCATTTAGGAGCATTAAAAATAATATAAGGATGTCTTTCTTATAATCATAAAGTCATACCACGGGAGAGGACCCAATAGTTGAGAACCCTAACTTTGTGCCTCATAAAATCATACATGGCAATTTCAAATCACTCCCATTTATTTACAATGGCTTACTTGGCAAGGCCTCTACAACTAAGGTTTCAGGTCCGCGTCTGCATGCTTTTGTTGAGGTGCCAAAATAGACACCTAAAAAAATGGTAGACTAGTATTAAGTTATCATTGTTGTGCATTAAGTCATGTTTTATTGGTGCACGGTTGTTGCTTTTTTATCTAAATAATATATTTCATTCAATTACGAGTACTCATGATCAACACTAACAACTTTAAAGACACAACCGCTACTCAAAATATTTAACACTAAATCAACAATTTCTATCACAGTTATTAGAATAACTATCGAATCATATCCCCTAATTGAGAGAATTGAAGTTCTGTACAAGGATAAAACTATGTGGACTTTGCATTAAAAAGTAAAACTTCACGAGGTGAAGCTAGGTGGCTGAAAAGCAAATTCTGAAGGTTGAATTAAAAGCATGTTTTATTTAGGTGAACCAAAACCAAATACTTCAGCCGGATATATATAGCAAACACTACTTCAGTAGACGAAAGTTAATAGCTGAGGCCCTGTTACTCAACGAGAGTAAGAGGTATTACTTCTACCATCATCCTAGTAGATGTAACAAGGCATTCCAGTTCATTACTGCATGTCCAAAAAACGAAAGCTGAACAGTTTGGTAGTTTAGATGTTGTATATGTAATATGTCCATAAGTTCATTACAATCGTTAGCAACCTTTTTAACATATGGATGTCCTAAAAGCTAATATGGGAACTCACGGACTCTGCCAGGAAATTTTCTGCATGCTCAAGAACAAGAAGCACATACAAACGCAGTGGAAGTAGAGTTGTCACAGAATTCTAATAATTTGACATGAATAAACACTTGTCAAACAACAGTATGTTACTGCAGGTGTTTGACAAGTGTTTAATAGTTTATTCACAACGTGGACAATTCCTGCAAGTTCAAGAACCACAACTGAATGTACAAACCCAAAGTAGATTTGTCACAAACAACTTCAACTAATATGACACGAAGAAACGCCTGCATTAATATGTAGCTCAGAGATTTTTTTGTAAATCCACAACAACCACGAAGACCTGAATAATTTAAGAGCAGTCTTAGAATCCTCCAAACAATCATGTCATATAATCTATTTAGAAAAAAAATATCCAACAGACTATATTCAGTGGTTGAATAGACTTAACAACCAATAAATATCAAAGGTGTCAACATTCAGAGCAATGCAAAACATTGTATTACATTGAAAATCAAGCTCCTCAAGCTTCTCATACTTGGGATTGTATCAAGAAGGTTAAAGCTAAACAGTAAATACACCATCATACAAGATTAGCATTGCCTTCGCTGCCAGCACATCCTGTGATGTCATGCCACAAACTAAATAAATGAGAAAGTAGCAATTCTTTAAACCAAAACTTCTCAGGCCCTTTTGAAAAACGACCACCATATGAGAAGCTTCAGTCAATCTTCACTGACGAGTATATCATCCGCACAAACCAGAAGCAGGCATAGAAACCTATTGTACCAGTCAATACAAAGAATGCATACGAAATGATCGACATGTAACCAAAATACAAAATCCCAGAAACGAGCTTTGTGATCTCCAGCTTGGTGAAGAAATAGAATGTGGCATATAGAAACAAATAAAAAGCTGAAGAGCCTGCAGTCAAATAAGATCTCCACCACCAGTGATAATCTTCACTGCACAACTGGAAGTAGCATAGGACAATGGTTATCTCCGCGCATGTGACAACAAGAATCACAAAGACAAGGAACAGAAACCCGAAGATGTAGTAGAACTGATGCAGCCATATAGAAGTTAAGATGAAGAATAGTTCGATAAAAACAGCACCAAAAGGTAAAATGCCTCCAATGAGTATAGAGAAAAATGGCCGCATGTACCAAGCTTGTTCTGGAATCTGACGGGGAATCTTATTGGTTTTTACTGGATCCTCAATTGCAGGTTTCTTGTACCCAAAGTAACTACCCACAAAGACCAAGGGAACAGAAATTCCAAACCAGAGAGCAACCAAAGCAAACATGGTACCAAAAGGAACGGCACCAGATGATTTCTCACCCCATATCAATGTGTTCAGTACGAAGAAAATGCAAAATACAATGCCTGGAAACAAGAAGGCTGTCTTGAGCGTATTCTTTCTCCATTCTGTGCCTTTGAACATCTTATAAAGACGAGAAGAGCAGTACCCAGCAAACAAACCCATGAACACCCACAAAAGAAGCATAGCCGTCATGAGACCTCCACGATTTGATGGGGAAAGGAAACCAAGCATTGCGAAAATCATTGTGACAAGGGTCATCCCAAAAAATTGTACTCCAGTTCCCACATAAACACACAGTAAGCTTGCATGGGAAGGAGCCCTGAATACATCTCCATGAACCAACTTCCAACCTGTTTCCTCTTGCGCTTCATCCTGTGTTTCTAATTGATTGTACTTTGAGATATCTCGGTATAATGTTCGCATCATTATCATTGCAACCATTCCAGAAAGAAATAATACAATCATCAAAGAATTGATGATAGAGAACCAATGGATCTGATCATCTGTCATGAGAAGGTATGTATCCCAACGAGATGCCCATTTCACAGGGCTATCCTGGAAGACCCATAAACATAGCAAATATAAGTTGGTGAACATCTAAGGTTGCAGCTCAAGCTAATGCAGAAGACTGATTGTAAGATTATTCATATGAATACTAGTCAATACCTGGAATGTAACGTCGTAAGTAAAAATGAGTTCTTTGTCTTCCAACACTTCCTGGGGTGGATCAGTATTTGAAACTGTACGTTTAATATTCGGATCACATGTTGTCAAATGGGGCTTGTCATCATTCCATGGTTTCTCATACTCATGCTTCACACTGTGATAAAGAGAGTGACTAATTTCAAGATATAGATCACAGTGAATATATGCAGTTGTAATAAGAGATTGAGGAATATTAAGAAACTTGGAAAGAAAATCATTAACAATTAATGTAAAGTGAATTGAATCATAAATAATCTACTTAACTACTTTGAAATCACAGAAACATGTCAAATTGTATACATAACTTCAGTAAAATGTATTTTCCTGATAGTTTAAATTTTTACTCAGAATATCAAGAAAATAAATTGAGTAAATTCCACAATGGAATGGGATAACAAGAATAAACACATTAGCAATCTTCATCTAGCAATAAATTAAGCTACACTAAAAACTTAATGTCACTGTTTTTCTCCATAGCATTTTACATAAAATGAAAGCGGATAGAATCACAAATAACTAATCCTTATTATTTTACTATATAGGCAAACCTGTATGGTGTGACTTCAAATCCTACAATACGTGCATAATCTGTCTCAAGATCCTTATGAAAAGACACGATAAAAGATAAATGATTGTGAATGAAATATCTTTCTTCAGAACTCTGTACCAAGACAACAAAGCAGATCTCAAGTCAGAATAGTGTTTATGTTCAAAAAACACAAGTTATAATTCACTAGTTTCCTAAAGACAGGATTCCAGTTGTGAAAATCAAATTAGTCTTTACAAGCTTACAGGCATGCAAGTCTATGTGCATGAGAGTAAGAATTTCAACTCACCCCACTGAGGCTTCCTTTCAATCCAACCCTAAATCCATGCTCATAAGAAGCAGCCTGACCTCCATCAGGTCTCAGTCTAGCAACTGCCACGGGGAGATTATCCAAAATCCTGATTCCATTAAGACAAAAGCATATGAGCGCAACATCTCAGAACAATTTGACAACTTATACTTAGGGATAATACTAAAAAAGATCTCTTTGCTGACAGAGTATCTGTTGCATAAGCAACAGCACAGAACTTGAAGATTAATATTAAAGCATTTGCTGGATGAGTCAAAGTGCAACTAGAATAAAAAATAAAGAACAGAAAAAAAACTGTTGTCATGTTGGAACACTATCCCTTGAGAGTTCTCCTGCAAGATACTAAAACTCCAAAATAGAATAAAAATGTAAACTAAGACACCCTTACATATTCACACGATAGTCATCATCAATCTTCTCCTTGAAATTCTTTACTCCACTTGCATCAAACTTGGTCTTACAAACAACATTGCAAAGTCTACTTTCTCTCATTTTGAACTGCAGTAGCAGGAGCTACGTTAATTTATCTCTTTATAGCCACAAACATACAAAGGTACCAGAAATATTAAGGCATCTGCATTCTATATTAAAAAGCAAAAACAAACAAGTTGAAAGAAACTTGTAACTCACCACATAAGGAGAGTTTTCAATGCGATCACCTCGAAGAACTTCACCAAGATTTTCGGAAGAATCAATAATCTTCTTTGGATGACAATATGGCAGAGAATAGTACTCATAAGGGAGTTGAGTCTTGGTAGAAGCCAACTTGTTTACTTTGACCTGTAGCGTGTCACCCTGCACATACAAAGAAACAATGAACATGTAGCAGAGAAATAGCTTCCACACCCTAAGGAAGCAAAGAAGTAAAACAGACAACTTTGATTACATAATACAAATTTTCCATGCAGACTAGTAAAAATATGTTTTGCCCTTTAAACAAGGATCTCAATAGCTGGTTAATCTGATGTAAGATATATTAGATGTTCAACTAAACGCTGGCAGATGCAACCATGTATTTCAATTGCTAGTGATTGGGCCAAGACACATTACAATACATACAGTAACATAATGATAATCTTTCACATGAATGGCCAATAAATGCACTGTCACATCCAGATGATCATATTGTTTATTTAAGGCTA